>PVHP010046311.1:0-13339 GCA_004024765.1 Zapus hudsonius | reverse complement strand
ACTCCTCCCACTCCTGGCTCCCATTTCTCTGCGCAGGTCCTGCGTGAACCGTTCATGTTGGGATCCTCTTTCCTCCTGGGCTGAGAACTCTTCAGCACTCCTGATTTCTTCCATATATTGACACATCACCCTTGTATTAAATTAAGATGCACTAATTGCTTGGGGGGAGGGGTGGCGTTTCCACAGGACAGGTGTCTCCCGGGGAGGATGGATTCCAGGGAAGGACCAGGTTAAAATAAAATTACCATCAAACAAGTGGAGAGGTCGCGGGACAGTAAGCTTTGGCACAGAATGAGAAAGAATAATCTAAGCTAAACTCTATAGAAAATTTTAGAGAAAGTACGTTTTGGAGAAACGATGGAAAAAGATGAAGTCCAGCTCGGTCCGGGGTAAAGATCTCAGTTCACCAAGCCTGTGGACCGGCGCGCGGCACACCCGGTGTGCGCATGCTCAAAGTGCTCGGCGGCTCCGAGCCCTGCTGGCGAGAAAAGCGCATGGCAGCGTCCGGAGCGCCGGCGCCGGGGCGTGACGTCAAATCCGCGCGTCGCAGGCGGAGCGGTTAGGACGTGCGTCACGGCGCGCGCCGACGGGAGTTCGCCCGCCGCATGGCTGCCGGCTGTACCCCGTCGGCCCGGCCCCAGGCGGCCTCGCAGGGGCCCGCGGCGGGCCTCGCCGGCGTTCTGCCATGTCTGGAGCTGCCGAGCTACGCCGCGGCGTGTGCGCTGGTGAGCAGCCGCTACTCCTGCCTGGTGGTCGGGCCGCACCGCAGGCACGTCGCCCTGTCGCCCCGCTACCTGCACCGGAAACGCACGGGGATCCGCGAGCAGCTGGACGCCGAGCTTCTGCGCTACTCGGGAAGGTAGGAGCGCCGCGCCGCACTGCGCATGCTCCCCCGGGGCCGGACCGGGCTGGGGGATCCGCGGACAGCTGGACGCCGCACTGGCACTGCGCATGCTCCCCCGGGGCTGGGGGCGGGGCCGCGACAGGTGGACCGAGGCACTCACGCGGCCAGGTCTCCAGGTGCACGAGAGCCGGCGGTTCTTCCCAGTGGCGAGTGTCCACTTGCTGAGGAACGTTTGCTGCGAGCACTTGCCGATCCCCTCTCCTTCCCGGGCTGGAAGCCTCCGCCCACCGAGTCCTTGTAGGGTTCTGCCAACGAGGACCTGATTGGAGACAAGTAGGCGAATGCTGATGCTGTTTTGTTGTTTGCAAAAGAAAGCTATTCTTCCTGCTGGTAAGCGCTTGGCCTTAATAGTAAGGTATTCAAAAGTCATTTGAAAAGCATCTCGGCACCAGAGGAACAGATGTGAGTCACCAACACTCGCCATTACTTTGTCACAAAGGAGACATTTTAAAACTGATGGACCCATCACTGTCTTTAAGTAATTCCATGAATCCTCGGGAATTACAGGGATATCCTAAGTGACTTTGCTTAGGCAAATTATCCAAAGCCGTGCCCTCTTCCCCAAGGATCTGGCATCTTTGGTCCTTTAAACATCAAGTCGGCCTGAAACATAGTGCTTCCTCTGAGCACTAGCATACACTTTGTGTTAGTATTATATACAAGGAACTTGAGATAGAAAGACAAAGTAAGATGCTAGCTTCAAGGAGCTTTATGCTGTAAGTCAAGTTCAGTGAAGTGTTCAGACTTGGCAGAAATCTAAATTAAGCTATAGTGAGTGTTGCATTTAATCTTGTAAACTGAGAACATGGTCAGAGTGGCCAATGAGAGAGGCATAAACAGGGTCCCCAGGAAAAGGCATTATTGGCTGCCACTGGATTCGTGAGTGGATGTCAAAGGCCTGCTCGAAGGGTGCACGGTGATCATTTTGTTCCTTCCAGTTTCTGTACCAGGGTGTTTCAGAGCAGGGGTAGTAATGCTTCCTCCTCCTACTATCCTACATCCCTGGCGCTTGGCTCACTCTTGAGAAGTGCAGGTCTGCAGGCCTTGGGACAAAACCAAACTGACAGCTGAAAACCACGAGTTTAGAACTCTTATGTTTTTAGTGGGAGGAGACAGTGGACAACAGGCAATTAAAATTTATTATAATTAAGAAAAATGCTGAGAGTATTTGAGAGGAGAGAGATTATAGGATGTGGTCATACAATAGAGGTACATAGTTCACTAGCGCTGGTACACTTGACAAGCTTGAGGAAAGACACCCTGGTCTAGGAGGAGTCATTACTCAGTTTAGTGAGAGGCTGATTGGACAGTGTGGTCATGTAGAATGCACTGCACTTGGAGACCGATCTGGAGACCTCCCTTCCCAGGTATGGGTGGCCTGTGCTAAAGAAGCTTCTGTTCTCAATTCGGAATTGGCTCTACACTTTGAACTAAGCATTAATAGAGTATTAGGAATTGTGATACAGTGTCTATTAGCCCATATTTTCCCAGAGTCAATGTTCACAGACTTGTAGTCCGTCCTGTAGCAGCAGTAAGTTGTCGTCTTCTTTTTTAAGAGAAGAAATACAGAGAAAATGAGAATGGCTCCCCTGTGATGTTTAAGTCATCTCAACATTTCCTGTGTGACAGGCTCTCTACCTTTCTTTCCCAGTGGCAGAATTTTTTAAAGGTATCTTATTTCAACTTTGGACTACCCTCTTAGAGAAAGTAGTTTTCCAAAATCGCATTATAATTTCTGATTAGTTGTACTTTTGAGATGCCATTTGGGGAAAATAATTTCTCTTCCATATGGCAGCCTTTGAGCTATCTTAAGATGTCAAATGTATTCTGTAGTAGTTCCAAAGAAATGTTAAGTGCTCAAAGGAAGCATCCCTTAAACTTGATTTAATTGTGTCGTAAACATCATGAATGAAGTTATCACACTGACCTGAGGTATACCAAGTTTATGTGGGTGGTTTTGAAAAACAAACATAAAAAAGGCAAAGTGTTAGGATATCTTTCTTTGATCATGAGCATGAATTTAGTCAGTTACATATTGTGACTTTTCCCCAAAGGTTTGAATGTTTACACATATCCTTTTATTCTTATTGCACCCTGGGGTACCCTTAGCCACTTCTTACATACAGTTATTTGCATTGCCTTCTTTACAGTTGTGAGAGCACTCTTTACTGGATTGAGATGAAAGGTAAAGGTGAGCACAACCCATCTACACAATTAAGAAAATTTATATAGTGTCCTTATAATACTGCAGACTTTGAGTATGATGCTACTCAAAGCATGAGTATCTGGGGTTACTGAAGAAACTAAATGCTCTCTGCACTCACGCCTAAGATCATTGGTAAGTGTTGAGGTTACAAATGTGTATAGATGCAGGAGGCTTGCACTGACAGCTCACATAATACATGCTGTATCAGTAGCTTTTCCTAAATGGTTGAAGAGTTCTTAATAAAGTAGCACTCAAAACAGTCTCCTCAAAGCACATAGTACTCCATTCCTAGAAATTTCAGTATATTAAAACCATGCAGAGTTGACTTTGTGTTGATAGACTTACTTTTCCAAAGTTAGATTCTGTGCCAAGCTATTTATAAATGAGTTCTCTCCCCCATTCAGGAATTATCCCCAAAAGGATATTTTGCCCTTTCAGAGAACCGTCCTGTACAAGCATCTCTTCCTTCCCTGACTTTTGCAGTGTTTGAGACACGTGAACAGTCCAGTAGTAGTGCCCTGTGATGGTAAATGCCTTCTAAGGAACAGCAGGCTCCCTTCACTGAGCAATCAATTTCAACAGTAGAGAAGAATTTGAGTTGAGAAAACAAGATGGCCATTTTTTTTTTTCTTCCAACTTTGGCAGTTTTTCTTTCTCTTCCTGTTCTCAGATTTTGGTTTCCCTAAGATTGATTGTCTTATTGATGGTGTGATTCCTGCTTAGGAAACCATATAAGAACGTAACAACTCAAAAGAGTGCTTTCCTAAAGAAGTCTAAATTTATGATTTTCTTGATTTGGTATTTACTCCTGTTCTTTTCCTGTAAGATGTGGCTATTTTATTAAAGTGAACTATATTAAGGCTAATTTTTTTTCTTTTAATACATGTAAATTATACTAGAAATTTAATTGAGTTAAACGTTATCTACTAAAATGGCATTAAAATCATATGTGGATTCAAACATGTATACCCAATATATCCAATGATGTTAGATTAATAGTAATTAATAAACTAATTATTACAATTACAACTATTATAATTAGTAATATTTAGAAAAAATAATTTTTACATTCAGTAGAATGATTTTGGATTTTTCTTTTGAAGTCAGGGAAGTTTTTTCTCACATATAGTGGGTGTTTCGGCAATATCCCAGGTCTTTCTCCTTAGTTAGCAGTTGTCCTTTAGAATATGTTGGTTACAAAGTTTTAATTAGGAAATTTGCAGTCAGTTCTCAAATGAAACCATTGCACATTTTAACATTCCTGTTAACCAGAGTTGGTTGCAGTTTGGTTTTTGGTATAGAGTCATAGGTTATGATGTTCAAAAGCTTCAGCTTTAACCACAGTGCTTAGTGATGTAGAAATTCAGTAGTGGTGTAGAAATTCAGTAATGGTAGATAATACAAGATTCCCTGTGTCCATGGCTGAGAAGATGGCACAGCAGTTAAAGGTGCTTGCTTGAAAGCCTACTGGCCCTGGCTTCAATTATCCCAGCCAGATGGTCATTGGTTTGCACCAGAGTGTGTGTGACTGAGAGCATGCCACACACACACACACACACACACACACACACACACACACGTAAACATTTTTAAAAAATAGTCTCTGACCAGTCATACAACTGCATAAACATTTTCCTTGATGTGTCCCATTATTTCTAGTGCTAGCATGCTGTGACTCACATAGGTAGCAGCTGTGGAAAAAGTGTCACTCTATTGTTGGAACTCTTTGGTCAGATGTAACTCCTAAGATCCACTTAGCCTGCTCCCTTGGGACTAAGCATATGATATGATGTTTTGGGGATGAATGGTATTATTTAGACGATAAATCGGTATGATTAGCTGAAAGAAGATTAAAGATACCATTTTCGCTATTTTCTTTTTTCTTTCTTTTGAAAGCCTTTCAGGTGTCCCTATCGCATATGATAACATCAAAGTTGTGGGTGAACTGGGAGACATTTATGATGATCAAGGACACATTCATCTTAACATTGAAGCAGATTTTGTTATTTTCTGCCCTGAACCAGGACAAAAATTAATGGTATGTATATCACTTTTTGCTGCAATCAGCTACACGCCACTGGTATGAACCTCCAAACCAGGCACAGTTAAGGGAAGAAGGGATTCATTAAAGTTACAGATCCTGGGGAAATTCATAATGGTGAAAGAGGCTGGCCCCCTTTCACAGGTCCAGAGAGAGAAGCCATGACCAATTCCACACACACACACAACAGCAAACAAGCAGGGGTATGGGGGAGGAAGAAAGATTTCCTTCCTCTTGAGCTTCCTTACATCCTGCCCCCTGTTGAGAGGGCCACTAGCTCTGGAGGGGGGACCTTCTCCTTTAGTTAATCCTTCCTGTAAGCAACCTCAAAGACCCACCCAATATTACTGTGGATTTCTAAACCTTAACCATCACACTTTTCCAAGCTTTCTTTGTATGATTTTTCTCCCAAATTCTGTTCCCCAACTCTCACCCAACACCTTTGTATTTCCTAATAATCACTCTTCTACTCTTGAGTGGTATTTCTGTGCTGGGCTGACTTCACTTAGTATCCATTTTACTACATATGGCAGGATCTTGTTCTTCTCTGAATAAGCAGTATTCTACTTGGTGTATATGGCACATTTTCTTTACCTATTCATCTGATTCCTTGCTGTGTGCTGTGTGGTTCATACTGCTATGTAGGCATGAGGCAGTTAGAGTGACTAGAGCCCTGAAATTAAAAAGCAGGAATGTCTTTGGGCTTATCCTTGTAGTCTCCACTTGGCTAGAGATCAAAGAATGAAGGAGTTCTCTAGACCTGTTTTTTCATGAACAATATGAGGCCCTCCCTGGGAGGAAGTTCTTTCCTAGAATTTAAACTTGATCCTGGCATTGTGGTTGGTTAAGCTCAGCCTCACTCTCACTCATCTGAGACTGAAGGTGAAGCCCACCACAATAAGGATATAAATAGATCCTTACCAGGGGTAAGCACTCTCCTGACTGCCCGATCATCCCTCTGGAACTTCCAGGCCTGGGAAGTCTGGCTTAGTCGTGGCATCTTCATGCATATCTGTCATACTCTGCTCTTACTTGTATCCTCCCCTTTCTCCTTTTCTTCTTTTCTCTCCTCTATCCCCTTTACCTCTCCAGCTTCTTCCCTTTCTGGTGCATTAGTCAGGGTTCTCTTGAGGAGCAGAACTGGTGGAATGAGTATGTATGATATAGGATTTATTGGATTAGCTTACAAAATACAGTCTGGGCAGTCCAACAGTAGCTGTCAGAGGCTTGAATGTCAAGGAATCCAGTAGCTCGCAGTGCACAAGACTGGATGCCTAGGCAGTACCAGTCTGACATTGAAGACCTGGAGGATTCCTGGAGAGTCCCTGATTTTCATTTCACCTTAGAAGCTGATGAGTGTCAGTTGTAAGGGCAATCCCCATGCAGAGGGCAGCCAGGCAAAAGGCACTATGTTCTCCTAGTTTCTTTATATATAGTCCCAGTGAAAAGACAACCTAGTCTTGAGGAAGGACTCCCTAAATCAATCCTTCCTGGAAGCACCTTCACAGACGTGGTCTAGAGGCTTGTCTCTTACTTTCTAATCTTACCAGGTTGGCTACAGAACTTAACCTTCACACCTAGTTAGTCCCAACTTGTATTTACTACCTCCCAGTCACTAGCTTTCATGTCGTCTTCCTGACTCTGCTTTCTGAGGCTAGAAGTGGGCTAGTGAGGCAATCTCTTTGCTGCCTGCCTAGCACAATTCGAGAAGCTCAATTTGAGTATATTAGTGTGAAGGTAGGGGTTGGGGGGGATTGCCCAGCATTGGCCTTCACTGTGGCAGGCCTAAGACTGGGTTTCAACTCTAAAGCCTGGACTTAAATCTTGTTCCCTGAAGTGGGTGTTAGTTTTCTCCTAGGCTGACAGCTGTGTGGAGTTGTGGGCAGGGCTAGTAATAGTGTCAACTTTACATTTCCTTCCATTTTTGGTCATCTTCAGTGCATCTTTACATGTTATTCTAAATGAGGTACAGTGGTCTCGGCTGATTCCCCTAGCTCTTGTGCTGTTCTCCTTGGCATGCCTGTGGGCAGGGATTACTAGAGAATCTTATGCATCTGCTTCTAACCCCTACCAAGTCCAGAGTTCCCATGAGAGTTCATTCTTCATATTGTATGTGCATGCCCTGCATTTACCCAAGTGTATAATAGTATCTGTTAGCATCATGCAGAATAGTTACCACTGGAGAACTCCCGTCTTCTCTGCTACTCCTTCACGCTCTCCACAGTAGTTCTTCCGTTACTACTCCCCTAGTTGTACCTTTTCTAAAGTGGCAGTTAGTATCATGAAATACGTATTATTTAGGTTAGCTTTCTAGTTGCTGCGTAGAAAGAACCCAAGCAAAAGCGGCTTGTGGAGGTATGGGTTTATTAGGTTTACGGACTCGAGGGGAGACTCCATCCTGGCAGGGAAAACAATGGCATGAGCAGAAGGGTGGACATCACCTCTGCCACAGCACTGGAAACAGCAGCAGGAAGGTGTGCAAAACACTGGCAAGGGGAAGCTGCCTTATAATCCCATAAGCCCGCTCCCAACAACACAGCTCCATCAAGGTTGTAAAATCCAAACTGCCATCAGATGAGGATCTATCAATCAGAACACAGTCATTTGTTTGTGGGGGACACCTGGATCAAACCATGACACGTATTGTTTTCAAACTGGCTTCATTTGGAGTATACATTTAAGGTCCTGTACTCCATGTTAATACTTGAGAGCTCTTTCCTTTTAGTGATGAGTGATATTCTCTAGATGTGGGGACACCAGTCTCCTGGCTATGACAGGTTTTACCTTGACAACAATATTGCATTCCTCTTGACATTTTTTTACTGTTGTATATTTCAATATGTGTGTGTGTGTGTGTGTGTGTGTGTCTTTTTTAGTATTTCAGAGTTTTCATATACCTTGTTAATTCTTGGTTGAAGGAGATAGAAAACTGTCTTCTAATTGAATTGTTTATATCATGTTAAATTGAATCATGAAAAGCTTTAAAAGCCATTGTGTTTATAGAAATGCTTAGGTGCACCTACTTATACAGAACATATACTTCCTGCTTTAAGGGTTTTTTTTTTTTTCCATGTGTAGGTCATACCACAATATTTTCTGTTTCAATTGGACTATAACCTGGATTCCTTCAGTTGTGGCAAAAAGATTTTTCTTATTTGTGGGACTGAGTTGGGGCTGATTTGTTGATTAGTTATTTATCCATTTAGACAATAGACATCTAATTACTTATTTAATAAAGTTTAAGCTTTATAACTCTACAGTCTTGTCAAATTATGATTAGTTATGATATGTTAAGTTGTGATTTAGATAATCTCATATTAAAGCATACCATTAATCTGTTCTCTGTTAAAGATCATTTCAAAGTTTATAAAGCTTGGTTCATCTTTCAATTCTTTATATTTCTTTTATGTTCTTTCTTTTATCTCTTTCACAGGGTACAGTTAATAAAGTGTCTTCTAGTCATATTGGCTGTTTAGTGCATGGATGTTTTAATGCCTCTATCCCTAAACCTGAGCAGATGTCATATGAGCAGTGGCAGACATTGGAGGTAAACGTGGGTGATGAACTGGAATTTGAAGTATTTCGTTTAGATTCTGATGCTGCTGGAGTAGTCTGCATTCGAGGAAAACTGAATATCACAAGGTTAGTTTATTGTATTCAAAACTAGGATTGATATAGGAGATATATTAGAATTATAGTTTCTCTTAATCCAATGTCCCTGGGTTAGCTAGTTAATATAGCTTCAATGTTTAGTTGGCCAAAGTTTTCTGAACCAAATCAAGATTTAGAAGCATAATTGGGCTTGTAGAAAAGTACTGTGGAAACAAAGAATTTTTAGTATTTGATGCTAAACTTAGGCCAGCTGTGGTAGTACATATCTGTAAGTCTGGCACTCTGGAGTCTGGGGAAGGAGAATCCCGAGTGTGAGGCCAGCCTTTGCTCCATAATGATGTCCTGTCCTAACAAAACAAACCCCAGATGTAAGTCAGCATTGTAACATTGACAACCCACAGATATGTCAGTGGTCTGAGGGATTATAGAAGAGAATATTTGAAATTTGAGCCACAATAAGTATCGTAGTCCGCTGCAATATAGAAAATCTTAGTATATTGAAATACTCTTCCTTGTTTTTTTCCCTTTATTTTTGCTTATTGCCATTTTTTTTTTATCTGCTAATTTGCAGTTTGCAATCTAAGACCTTTAAAGCTTCTGAAGACGTAGTAGATACTGGCATTGAGGACATTGTTGAAACAGTTCCAAAGAAGAAAAAGAAAAAGAAGCAAGACCCAGAAGCCTCTGAGGCAAATGGTGGCCCGACAGAGCTAGCAGATTTTGCAGACACCCTAATGGAAGAAGCGGACCTACAGACTGGTGATAATGTCAATGGCCTTTTGGAGCAAGAGCCAAAGAAAAAGAAAAAGAAGAAAAAGAAAGACCCAGAAACCTCTGAGGCAGATGGTGGTCCCACAGAGCTAGCAGATTTTGCAGACACCCCAATAGGAGGGGTGGACCTACAGACTAGTGAGAATGTGAACAGCCTCCCAGAGCTAGAGCCAAAGAAAAAGAAGAAGAAGAAAAAGAAAGTGCCAGAAACTGCTGAGGCAAATGTTGGTTCCACAGAGCTAGCAGATTTTACAGATGTCACCCTACAGGAAGAGGTGGACCTACAGACTAATGTTAATGTGGACAATTTACAGGATCAAGAGCCAAAGAAAAAGAAGAAGAAAAAGAAAGACCCAGAAACCTCCCAGGCAGATGGTGGTTCTGCCGAGTTAGCAAATTTTGTAGATTTCACCCTAAGGGAAGAGGTAGACCTAATGATTAGTGGCAATGTGAATGGCCACTGGGAAGAAGAGCCGAAGAAGAAGAAAAGGCACCAGAAAGAGCAGGACCCTGTTTTTCAAGCCAGTGACTCCAGTGGTTACCAAAGTGACCACAGAAAGAAAAGAAAAGTTTGTGAAGAATCTAAATTTACCCCAGTTCTGGAATGTTCACCTAAGAAGAAAAGGAAAAAGTAATTGTCTTTTTTACAGTTTAACTATAATTCCATTGTTAAAACATTGACACATGGTACATGAATAAATGTTTATAATGATGTGAATGAAATGTTTTGTATACCAGTTCACAAAACCCAGGACACTTGATTAGGAATTGGAAAGTTTTTATAATAAAATTATAAAACTGACTATAAATAATTTGTGTATTACCAATATCATTTTATTGCATACAGTATAAAATGGTCACAACTTCTGTCCTGACTTTTGTATTCTTCCAGATGTTACATGCTACATAAAATTTTTACATTGAATATTTGGGAAAGGACCATGTAATAAAATGTCACTCAGGTTATTAACTAAGAATTTAGGTTGTTTACTTTTTTATTCAGGTAAAAGATTTTGTCTTTCATTTTAAAAAGCTCAACACATTTACCAGCTTTGAGTTACCCTTTACTATAGTTTCTTTAGGACTTCTGTTATTTAACTCAATGTATTCTCCAAGGAGCCTTTAGAGCACCTAAATACTGTGAGTGCTGATTGAGTGGTTGGTGGGAAACGGTAGTCACTGTTATTTCCTTTGTGTGTGTGTGTGTGTGTGTGTGTGTGTGTGTGTGTGTGTGTGTGTGTGTGAGTGATGGAAAGTACTATTGCACTTCCCTTGTGTTTCAATGATTGTGTAAAAGCAAGACAGTGAGGATGACGTGATGATAAACAAGATTTTGGCTATTAAAATTTTTTTTGGTAAATTTTTTGTGATCAGGGTTAGTCTAGAAATTGATTTGGAAGATGGGATAGCCATGGTAGATGTAGTCCCTTCATGGAGCAACATGGGAAAAATACTTGACTATACTCAGTTTAAATATGGAAGCACAAAAAGTAATTGGCTTTTGGGGTGATGATTTCCATTCTCAGTAGTGTGGCTTTCTCTTAATAAATTGTCTATTACTTTAAAAAGAAGTTAGTGCTTTGGTAGATACTATGAAGAAAAACTTTTTTCTTATGTCTTAGGATATCATGTGCTTCCCTTTCTAAAGACAAGTGGCAAGATAGTTCATCTGTACTGTTTTATTTCCCAGTCTTCTGCTGAAGCATTGATACTCACCTTCATGACATAATTTTGTCTTCTACTTTTGTCAGATATTTGGTATACCAGATTATTATCATAAGCCAGTTGCCTTTGTGCAGACACTGGAATACTAATTTGTTCTGAATGTATATTAACTAAGTTATAATAGGAATTAAAGCTTTAACACAGATTTGCAGTAAAGATTTCAATAGCGAATAACTGCAGTTTGTAAACTTGTAATTATTCCGTGTTCATTGCATATCATTAGAAAATGCTCTTTTGCTTGCAAAGGATCTCCAGATGGCACATTGCTACTTGGTGCATCTGGCTTTACATGGACACTGGGGAGTTAAACCTGGGTCGTCAGGCTTTACAAGCAAGTGCTGTTAACTCCTGAGCCACCTCCCCAACCACAAAGCTCTTGATTTGAAGGTTGGTCCTTAGCTGGTGGGTGGTGACTGGACGGTGAGGGCTCTGATCTAATCAGAGAGCTAGTGCATTGATGGATTTGTAATTTGTAACATTGGGAGGTGGTATAAGTGCTAGGCAGTGGTTAAGTGGAGTGTGTCATGAGTGTGCCTCGAAAGGATGCATCTTGTTCACAACCTCTTGTCTCTGCTTCCAGATCACCATGAGGTGAGGCAGCTTGCTTCACCATGCCCTTGGATCATGGTATTCTGCCTCATTACAGCCCAGAAGCAGAAGAGCCAGTTACCATGACTTAAACATCTGAAACCAAACAAAACCCACCTTAAAGTTGCCACCACACCTTTTGTTTATCATAATGCCAAAGGCTGACAAATCATCTATCCAATCTTTGTCCCCAGAAAGACCTGTGTCATTAGCCTCTGCAGTGGCAGGGGGAACAATTTTATTTTCCAGAGCTTTATATTTTTTAAACAGTCTGCATCATGAGAACCTTTGTTCACAAGATGTGAAGAAATATGAAATATTTTCCCAAGTCATCCCAAAAGGCAATTTGTATAGTTGGAGTAATTGATGTAATAAGTCACTTTAGATTGTTGAACTTTGTTCAATGCAATGTTATATGCAACTATAGATTTATTAATGTCACATGACACTAATAGTTTCATTTTTATGAGCTTATTGGAAAATGTAGCTTTTAAACTTGTCTTCAAATTTGTTATTTATTTATAAACTTTTCCTTTATTTAAAAAATATAAAATTAGCCAGGCATGCTTGGTGACACAGGCCTGTCTGTGATTTCAACTACTCAGGAGGTTGAGGCAAGGTGATTTCAAGTTCAAGGCCTTTCTTGGGCTCCAGAGAGAGTGGAAGGTCAGCCAGGCTAATGCAAAAAGTAAAAAAGGAAAAAACTCATTGGGGCCATAACTCAGTAATGGAGTGCTTGCCTGGCCTGTGCAGGGCCGTGAGGTCAATCTCATAGGTCATGACTTGATGCCTTGTAAAACAGACTTCTTTGTTGATGTACTGCACACATTTATGTTTGTACACACACACACTAGTGGGTACTGTTCAACTATGTTACAAGTCCCCATGTGACCACGAATAATGGCTTAAGTGACTAAGTGATTGTACAAATGGCACACAGAGCTTTGGTAGTACTGATGCTGTAACTTGTGTTCTCTTATTTCACTCACCTGTCCTAAGAATGCACCGTGTAGACTTTCCAAACGAGGAGCTGTTAGCTTTGGGCACTAGCTGCTGTCTTCTTAAGTTAGCTGAAATCAGAAAAACACAGAGGAAAGAAAACCCAGAGATAGAGACAACTGATACTACTAGTCCCTGCAGTCAGCCTCAAACAGAACTACATAGACTTCTGTAGTCCATAAACTAAAATTCTCTCTGAGAGCAGGAGCCTAGAGATCCCGGGACATCTAAATTCCCTGCATGAGAACTTTGCTGGCCACAGATGAGGAACTAAATGCCTTGTGTGTGTGAGACCTGGTGTTTGAGTATTAAATGTCCTCCATAGCCCCATGTACTTGGATACTTTATCCCTAGTTTGTGGCACTGTTTGCAAATGTTGTGGAACCTTTAGAGTGTGTAACTTTGCTGGAGGAAGTGTGTCAGACCCACTTCCTGCCTCCCTCTTGCAACTTTCTGCTAATAGGAGGATGTGACAATGAGTACTGCTCCTGCC
>PVHP010046310.1:0-13343 GCA_004024765.1 Zapus hudsonius | reverse complement strand
AAAAAAATCAGAATCAACTTTTTCAGAACTTTGGAAAATAACACCAGGCTTTCAACAACCCAGTGTTTATACAAGAAAAGTGGCCAAATCTCATCAAAACCAGCAAACTTTGTGGCGGTTGAATCTTCGAGCTCTATGTCCTGTCCTTGGGTTAGAAGTGACTGGAATATCACCAGCTCTCCTTCTGGGCAGAGGGGAATACACGGCACCTTGGTATCAAGTGATCTGCTTGCTGCCACCTCGAAAGACGCATTTCAGAGTCCTCTCTCCAGTTTTCCTTTCTTGTGCGTTTCTGAGATGGACCATAGGGATCTACCCATGCCAGGCAAGCACTCTACCCCTGCCGTTAGGGCTTGAGCCAGTGTTCTGTTATGTAGTTCACTCAGGCTGGCCTTGAACTTTCAATCTTCCCGAATTAGCCTCCTCGCTGCTAGGATTATAGATAGGTATGTGCTTATTGTCAAAACCTTTTTTTTTCTCCTTCTGTCTTTCTTTCTTTCTTTCTTTCTTCCTTCCTTCCTTCTTCCTTCCTTTCTTTCTTTCTTTCTTTCTCTCTTTCTTTCTTTCTTTCTTTCTTTCTTTCTTTCTTTTTCTTTCTTTCTCTCTTTCTTTCTTTCTTTCTTTCTCTTTCTTTCTTTCTTTCTTTCCTTCCTTCCTTTCTCTTTCTTTCTTTCTCTCTTTCTTTCTTTCTCTTTCTCTCTTTCTTTCTTTCTCTTTCTTTCTTTCTTTCTTTCTTTCTTTCTTTCTTTCTTTCTTTCTTTCTTTCTTTCTTTCTTTCTTTCTTTCTTTCTTTCTTTCTTTCTTTCTTCCTTCCTTTCTTTCTTTCTCTCTTTCTCCCTTTCTTTCTTTCTTTCTTTCTTTCTTTGTCTTTCTTTCTCTCTTTCTTTCTTTCTTTCTTTCTTTCTTTCTTTCTTTCTTTCTATTTCTTTCTCTCTCTTTCTTTCTTTCTTTCTTTTCTTTCTTTCTTTAACTTGAAGCCCATCAAGGCTAAAATCCTCTTTTAAAGGGGAATTGTCAAAAGCATTTACAGGCAAGTGTTTTAACACTGTCACTGCCCGAGGCGATGGACTGAATTTGAGACAGACAGTAAAAGAGCTTAAAAGGCCAGGGGCAGCCACGAGGGCTTTAGAAAGTTGTAACATATTCTTGCAGATCTAGAAAAGCTCTGAACACATAAGCACAGTAAGAATGTTCCCAAAATTGATGAGGGCTGAGGCTCTGATGGAGGGCTGCTCCCGAGACTCCCCACAGGCAGAAAGTGAGGTTATTTTGTCATTTCCTTGGATGGGTGTCAGTGGTAAACTTTAACATTCACGTAGAGCTTTTCCACAAAGATTACAGGTTCCAAATACTTAAGAACAACCCGCATCCCACCATATTGCTGACCACTAAGTTAACTGAATCGAGACATAGTAGATGCAGGAAATACAAACCTCCTTTATAAAAATCAGAAAAAAAAAATCACTAATCAAATGGCTACTAGCAGGGAAACCCAGGGAAAGAAGGAAGAATTTGTTTTTCAGAGATGTCAAATCATATTTAAAGTGCTCTGTTTACATAAAGCTAAATACAAGTGAATGCTTTAAACCCAGCTTCCAAAAAACTGGTAAGTAAAAGCCAGTATGTGCTAGTGGTAAAAATAAATTAATAAAATATTTTAATAAAAAATGGCAAGATGTGAAAAGGCAGAAAAAAAGATATATCGGCCCATTCATAAGACAAGCGACATCAAGAGGAATTGTTTTTGAGGAAGACCAAGCTGTTACTGTCAAAGATTCTAAATCAGTGATTTTTAATGTGTTTAATTAGGGCTGCAGAGATGGCTCGGTGGTTAAAGGTGTTTGCTACCAAAGCCTGCTGTCCCAGGTTTGACTCCTCAGGGTCCAAGTAAAGCCAGAGGCACAAAGTGGCACATGCTTCTGGAGTTTGTTTGCAGTGGCAGGAGGCCCTGGCGTGCCCATGTATTCTCTCTCCTTTCTCTGCTTGCAAATAAAAACAAAATATTTCAAAAGCATGTTTAATTAGCTAACGAAATCAGTCTTTATAACAAAACACGGTAAGTCTCATCAAATGTCAATAAAGAGGTATAAATTATGTTAAACCTTCAGAGTTGCTAGGGTTGAAAGGTATTGTAAGGACTAAGCCAGAGTTAGAATTTCCATAATGCCCAGCTCAAAAATTCCAATGCACCTCAAAATTTAAGGAGCACCCAAATTCTTGTCTACAAAGTCAAAGAATTAAAATCATAGACAACAAGATATGAAGGTATAGTGGGAGACTTTATTATTTAAGGGAACATGGGGAGTTACAGAGTTCTCCAGCCACCAGTGTGGGGAGAACACATGGGAGAGGGTTTAACAAAATCTCTGCTGCTCAGTCAAACAAGCAGAAGAAGGAACGATATCAGAAGGCTCCCAGCATGAGAAGGAAGGGTTCATGGGGGAAAGAACCCAGAGCTCTGGAATTTCAGAGGTCCTTCTGCTGGCTGGCCATGGGAGGAAGAGAGGGCTTTGTCCTAGGGAAGCTTTTTCTTTTTTTTTTAAGTTCCCTCAGGTAAGTCAGAGAGACAGCTGATTGGTGTAGACCTGACCAATCAGCCTTTGCATCTAGGTTTGGGCTCTGACTGGAGACACCTCCCACTCAAGGGGAGGGGGTCTATGGAGCTGTCTGACCCATCACAGTCTCACCATTGGAAAAGGGAAAAAACGCCTAGAGGAACCCAAGAGAAGGTTTAATCTGTGAAAGAAAGACCCAGTGAACTTGAGATGAGGAACAAAAAGGAAAAGGAGCCGACATCTCCCTAGTGGAACGGGAGGAGAAAGTGGGGGTGATGAGGAGAAACGTTCCCCCACAGATCCCAGAAATTTCATGAACACCAAGTAGGAAAAAAACATAATATCCATACCTAAAATACTGTGCAAAAGATGAAAGCCAGGCAGACATGGAGGCTTTTGAAAGTGCTAGAGAACATGTACCTTACACAGAAGAGACATTCAGTTAGAGCAATTACTGAATTTTTTATGGGAGACCCCAAGTTCAGAAGGAAGTGGGGTGGAGAAGAAAGAAATCTCCAGAAAGAATTTGATTTATCCCCACCCCATCCTTCAAAAATGGAGAAATTATAATACTCTCAGATGAAAATTAAACACTGAGAAAATTCATTATTAGCAGAACTACCCTACAAGAAACACTAACTGAAGGCCCTGGAGTTGAACCCAGTTGGGAAGAAAATACCGAGAACACTAGTGAATGTAACCACATATGGAAAAAAAATAAAAATAAAGATTGTATTACAATTCCTTTGATACAATCTGACTGAAAAGACAGCTATCGAAACACTGATTATAAATTTATGTTATTGTTTTTGCCATGAGTAATTATAGAACTTTTGGCAATAAAAGTATGAAGGAGGGAAATGGAGCTTTTAAGAAAAAGAATTTTTTTATATAGTAGTTAAATTAAATTGCTATTATCCTAAATAGATTGGTGTGATGGTACATGGCGATGACAATTCTTAGGGAAACCACTAAAACTAAAACAGTAAAAAAAAAATGAAGAAGGCACTGAACACAAGAATGTGCATAAAATACATGAAAAAAGTGGTAAACTAGTTAAGGAACAAAAGAGAAGAAAAACGAAAAGCAGATAGCAAAATTACAGGTATGAATCCCATTGCACCAGTAGTAACATTAAAAATGTAAATGGATTAAAGCTCCACTTAAAAGGCAGAGATGAACAGGATGAATTGGAAGGGGGAAATTGACCAACCAGCAGGCTGTCTGAAAGGATCACATTTACAATTCAAAGCCACAAACAGTTTGTAGGAGGAAAGATGAAAAACATACTCAGTACACTTGTCCCCGGAAGAGAACTGGAGTGCTTACATTAACTTGAGAAAATAACAGACTTTACAACAAGTTTTTTTTAAGAAACAGAAAAGAGCATTTTTAATGATAAAAAGGAAATTTCTTCAAAAAGATATAATGAGTATAATAAACACATTACAAGGCTGAGGGGCACAAGTATGGATCAGTGAGACCATATAGAAACTGTCACTCACAAATTTAGGCAGTTGGGTTTCCAAGAAGATACAGGAGCAATTGAATGGATAAATAGTACTGGAAATCAGATGGACAAATCTACCCATCCATATCCAACTATCCGTCCATCTAGCTGCCCACCCAAATACATCTTGATCTAAATATCACATCTTACAAAAAAAAGATTAACTCAAAATCAGTTATGGATTTACATGAGAACTTGTTATGCTTTCAAGAGAATTACATATAAGGAAGTCTTCAAGATTTTATATAATCCATCAAGAGGGAAAATCAATAACCGGGAAGTCATAAAAATTTAAAGTGTTTGTTTTGTGTGAGATCATGTCATAGGATAAGGGAAAAACTACAGACTGGGAAAAAATATTTTCAAACAACATATGTGACAAAGGATTCCTAGTCGCCTATAGACAGAGCTCAAGTCTCAAGAGAGGCACAATTCACCAAGAAAACCGTGAAAGACACAGACATCTCACTGAAGAAGAGATGCAGATGGAAAAGATGCCAGTAAAAATATGTTCATTGCTAGCCATTTGGGAAATTTTAACTTAAAGCTAACATGAATATTACAGCCCACCTATTACATGATCAGATAATGTCTCGTTTTATTTATTTTATTTGCAAGCAGAGAGATCTAGGCAGAGAAAGAGACAGAGAGATGAGAGAAACAGAGAGAATGGGCACACCAGAGCTTCTAGGCACCACAAATAAACTCCAGATGTGTGCGCCACTCTGTGCATCTGGCTTGACATGGGTACTGGGGAAGAGAACCTGGGTACCCCTCCCCCCAGAAAATGTTTTAAATACTGATGATACCAAGTGTTTGTGAAGGCAAAGATCTTCAAGAAGGAACTCTGTACACTGCTGGAAGCCTCTTAGGAAGGTAAACCTAGAGGTACCCAGAATGAAATCAACCTGAATATATGTCCTCGACAGGTGTGAGATCACTCATGTCCACACACAGTCAGCAGCCTGCAGGGCAACAGACAGGGATGCTCACTGACCAGACATACGTCTAACCATTTACACCTTGGCTGCACGGTTGAGACATTGCTTCTTTGCCAGGACGACCCCCTTAGACAGCATCTAAAGTGGTTGCCTGTGTTTAGTTGGCAATGAATTAACTGCTCTCTCAGCCGCTTTACTGACTTTAAGAAGTTAAAGGCCCAGAAGTATCTTTATAATATGAAAAAAAAGAAAGACAACACCCCATTCATGACACACTCTCACCATTTTGCCAATTCAACTGTCTTGAAAGCTTTGTGGACTTTCTTTTTATCTAATTATCTAGTTTACACTTGAAAAATCTTTATCTAAAATAGCTTCTAAGATAGACTCATCTGTTTGAAGTTATTTTCTCATTCTTTGACTCTTCCCATCATTTTCTTGCCTTTCCACATCCCTAGTAGCTCCCCTCTTCCTTCTCCTCTTCCTTCTTCTCTTCCTTCCTCTCCTCCTCCCCCTCCTCCTTCCTTCCTCCTCCCCCTCCTCCCCCTCCCTCTCCTCCTCCTCCTCCTCCTCCCCCTACTCCTCCCTTTCCTCCTCCCTCTCTCCCTCTCCTGCTCCCCCTTCTCCTCCTCTCCCTTCTTTCTCCTCCTCCTCCTTCCTTCTCCTCTCCTCCCACCCTGTCTTCACCTCCCTCCCTCCTTCTCCCCCTCCAGAGCATAGACTTCCCCTCAAAACTGAAAGCCATATTAAACCCTTTCCTTCCATCAACTGCTTCTGCTTGGAGGATTGTCCCAGGAATGAGGAAGAAACTGATAAACTTTCCAAGCCCGAGCCTTTCCTGCCACCAGAAGGCGCATCCAAAGGATCCCAAGTCCCTCACACGACCATGACGGGATGATGATAATGGCAGAGATTGATTTGGACCTTGGAATAAGAGAGGGGCTCATGTCCATTGATTGTTCCAGAACTGACATATTCTGCGACTCTTCCTAATTAAAAGGACTTTAAATTCATTTAGCCTGAGGGAGAGAAAGAATTAGATATGGGTACTCCCTTGATGCTGGGATGTCCTGTGAACTGGGCAGAGTTCTTTGGGGACCAACCAACACACTGGATCATCAGAGAAGAGGTTTCTATGATCTTTAATTCACATTATCCTCATAAAACCAAATTGGGGGTTGGGGAGACCGTTCTGAGGGTCCCACCTTACCCAGGCGAGTGAGAGAGTGACACAGCCAGGACTTGCTCTGGAAACATCTGTAATTTTCTATTTTGGAGCAGGAGCCTTAGTTTGAAGAATTGATTTGTGTAATTAGGCAAGTGATTTTTGAAGGAAGATTTTTGCATGAATTTGCAATATAATTTTCTTTTTCTGTAACTGTTAATTGAAAACATTTATCAGGTTTTTAAGCTGAAACAAAGTTAACTTTGAAAAAAGGTGTGAACTGCTCATTTTTTATGCAATCTCAACATTGTCTTTGATGCATTCATTAATTTCTTATTTACAATCAGGGCTTCAGGCTTCCTCAGTTTGGGTAAGAAATGGCCTGTTTAACCCTTCGTGTGACACCAGTTTCAGACCCAACATCTCGGTCAGCACTGTCTCACCTCTTCCTTCTCTTGTCACTACCACAGGGAACTCTGGGACAAAAACAAACCACGACAACTTTCACACAGGACTGTGGCTCACAAACAGGTGTTTGGTAAATATAACTGCAGACTTTTGTTGTTTTTGAGACAGGGTCCCACTATGTAGCCCAGGTTGACTTTGAACTCTTGAAATCTTGCCTGAGCCTCCCAAGTGCTAGCAAGATAGGAATGTGCCGCTCACTACACCTGAGAGGGCTTCTATGGTTACATTTCTAAGGCCTGGAGTTAATGCACATCTTATCCGCTTTTTGTTAGAGAATGACAATATGGAAGGTTTGAATGTTTTTCTATGATAGAAACTTTGTCTCTGAAATTGAAGTTTTTCATTTTTGTTTTTATATAAATATATAATAAAAAGTTTGAATTTTAAAAATCTTTTTTAAAAATATTTTATTTATTCATTTTCAAGTAGAGAGATACAGAGAGAGAGAGAGAGAGAGAGAGAGAGAGAGAGAGAGAAGGGCCACCACCTTGTGGGTCTGGCTTATGTGGGTCCTGGGGAATTGAACAGGGGCCTTAGGCACTGGAGGCAAGTGCCTTAACCGCTGAGCCATCTCTCCAGACCTAAAAAATCTTTTTATTTATTTATTAGCAAACAGAGAGAGAGAGAGAGAGAGAGAGAGAGAGAGAGAGAAGAGAGAGAGAGAGAGAAGAGAGAGAAGAAAGAGAAAAAGAGAATGGGCACACCAGGATCTCTGATGCATACACCACTTTGTGCATCTGGCTTTACATGGGTACTGGGGAATCAAACCCAGGCCATTAGGCTTTTGTAGGCAAGCACCTTAATTTCTGAGTCAATTCTCCAGCCCAAAATTGAATTTCTATTTGACAAAGAAAGATATTTAAGACCACGTTGCTTAACTTCCTAATACTTATTGTTTTAAAAAATGTTTTTCATTAGTTATAGTTTAGTTAGGTGTGAAAGATGAATGTCTGTTTTGGTGACCCACAGATGACCAGCCTATAATAAACTTTACATGGATGTTAGGAGACAAAGCATATTTGGAATAAGGTTACATACCCCATTCAGCCTTTCTCCTTCTCCCCTACTGATCTGTCAAAGCAAGGAAAACAGGGCTGCTGCCCTTCTGATTTTTCACTTTTCTTTTGAATTTCTAAACATATTGCTCTTTGGATAAATTCTTTTCACTGATGGCATTCATGCCTGTTGGCTCTACTTTGGGTAACGGTGTGTCCTTTCTTCCACAGGTGCCTCCCTTGTTCCTTGGCAGAGGGTGTGGTTATGTACATGAATATGTGCATACCTAAGCCTGGGTGTGTACATGTGTGTGTACATGCATGTGTGAATGTGTGCATTCCTGAATGTGTGGGTGGGTACACACATGCATGTGTGTACATGTGTGGGTGCATGTGTGCATATATATATGCACAGATTTGTGAGTGCATGCATATGTATGTTTGTGTGGGGGGTGCATATGTACATGTATGGGTGCATGTATACATGTGTGTACATGTGTGTACATGTGTGCATGTGTGTATGATGTTCTCGAATAAAGATCTTTTACCAGACACGGCTTTGAACAGAAAGCCACCTCAAAGCCTTCCTGGGACCCGCTAACTCTCCAACCCAAAAGGCAAGCATGGCGGAGACCCCCATGCAGTGGGTGAGAAAAAGCAACAGGTCAGCCGGCTGGTGGGCCACAGGGGCTCATGGCCATCTCCGCCATCTGTGCCGACCATGTCACAGGTAATCCCAGCTGTGTGCGTGGTTCCCTCTTAGCTAGCTGGCCCCCATTCCTCTGGCTTCAGGAGAGAAATCTAAAAATAACAGTGTGAAATGTGTGGTGATCCGTTCTCATTCAAATGGTCTTACTTCAAGGAGAGACTTGCCTATGTGGAACTGTATTTGAAGAGCAGTTGCATTAAGTCCCCCTCACAGGTGACACCTGTGCCCTGTCGCTTGGGAGAGAGGTCAGGGGATTCAGCCTGTGACTCAAAGGAAGACAGCCATCGTCTAGTGGGCTGGACACCTGGTCTCATGTCCTTCCTAAGAACCATTTCAGGAATGATTCCCAGAGAACTCAAAGCTACTTTATTCAGTATTTATACTGGCCAAGGTGTGGTGGCCAGTTGATTACAATGAAGCAAGTGTGACCCAAGCCAGAACCGTAGCACCATCAGGACACCTTCCCAGTCACATGTCACCATGTTCCCCTGCTCACAACCCAGGGCTTGTCCTGTATCTCACGACCATGGCCTGGGGTACACATGAAGGAACTGACAGATTTCAGCTCCCTTTGCCTTTTCCCATCCAAAGTGGCTTTGCTTGTTTCTTCCCCTGTGTCAGCAGGGACTCTGGCTTTCTCCCACAAGCTCCACCCTACCAGTCCATGGACACTGGAGTTGTCCCTTTTCAGAGAACCCCCTCTATTTTCCTGATGAACTAGGCAGAGTAATACTCAATTAGAGATAGTATTCTCAAAACTGGTCTTTAAATTGTTAAATGAGCTAATGGACTCATTAAAACCTCCTATCTCTCCTTGACCTAGCTGGTACAAGTTGTTCAATGAAGTCTTGGAATATTTAACTAATTTCCTTCCTCTCCTTTTCTCCCCCCACTAAAAAAAAAGACCTGGCCTGACTTTAGTTTGGATCTGAGAAGAGAATCACACATCCTCATATTCAAGGACAAATTTAAACTGAAATGTGTGTATGATTGTCCTTTCTGAATCATGTGCTTTGGTGAGTGAGACTCCCCACTTCCTACGCTTAGGTGCTTTGGTTTGTTTGTCTTTGGGAGGGGGGTTCCAGTGCCATTTCAGACATTGGAATGCACTTTCAGGCACATTCCCAGGTCATGTGATGGGATGTCTTCCCTCCTCAGCGCTGTAGAAGACACGGCGTGCTCTGCTTCTCTGTCCAGAATCCATCTATTTTAATGTGCAACAATTCCACTGCCGCACTGGCTGCCTAGAGCGTCACACAACTTCCTTTGCACCGTCTAGCACCTTCTGTCATCCGCAAAGGGGACTAACAAATGAGTGAGCAAACTCACAAAGCCCTTGGCATCTCCCCTTACCAGAACCCCCCAACGTGGAGAACTAGGTAACACACAAGCTCCACCACTTTGTGATCCAGTCACACAGCTTGGTCTACCATGAACTCACGGGAGTCAAATTTTAGCTACAATTCTAGCCTGGGCCAGATGGAATTGAACTGAACCAACTTCCCTCCATACTTGGCATTTCAGAAAGCAAGGGAGGGAGCTAAGTGTGGGACTGAAAGGTATAGTTTTCTTCCCCTGTGGATTCTGAAAGATATCATTTTTTTTTTAATTCTTAAGATGTATGTTATAAATCTTGGACTCTGGGGGGCTAGTGCAAATCCTTCTGTGTTCAAGAGGGTTAACAGCAAGAAAGAGGTAGGTAAGATGGTCAAAGTCATGGGTGACCTCTGGGTCCCTTGAGGATGGATGTTAATTCATGCTTAGCTGAAAGCCCCCAGAAGTCTTTGAGACAGTCATCTTGTTCCAACCCGAACTTGTTGGGCAGGACTGAATGGAAGTATTGTTGTAGTTTGAGTCCAAAATGCCCTCCACAGGCTCAAAAGTTAAAAGTTTGGTCCCTGTTGCAGTCAGCTTCTCCTTGCTGTCTAAAGAACCTGACCCAAAGTAGCTGATTATTTATTTTGGCTTACGGACTCAAAGGGAAGCTCCATGATGGCAGGGAAAATGATGGCATGAGCAGAGGCTGGACATCACCTCCTGGCCAACATCAGGTGGACCACAGCAGCAGGAGAGTGTGCCAAACACTGGCAAGGGGAAGCTGGCTAGAACTTTCATAAGCCCACCCCCAACAACACACCTCCTACAGCGAGGCTCTAATTCCCAAGTTGCCATCAGCTGGGGATCAAGTTTTCACTACATGTAGGTTTATTCAGGACACCTGAATCAAACCATCACAATCCCCAAATGGTGGCACTATTTTTGGAGGCCCTGGAAACTTGGGAAGCGGAGCTAGAACCAGAAGTCATAGAAGTTGGCCTTTCCTGTCTAGCACTCTGCTTCCTCTCTGATGTGGGGTGGGAAATTACTGCTGTAGCCATCATATTCTGCCATGTGCCTTGAGGATAAACAAACATGCACTGACTCCTCTGAAGTCGTGAGCCAAAATGATCCTTCCTCCTTTAAGTTTTTTTTAAAAATATCTTTATTTGCAAGCAGAGAGAGAATAAGAATAGGTACATCAGGGCCTCTTGCCACACTGCAAATGATCTCCAGATGCATGTGTCATTTTGAGCACCTGGATAGTAGGATTAAACCCTGGGCTCTCAGTGTTGCAAGCAAATACTTTTATCCAATGAACCATCTCCCCAGCCCCTCCTGTATTTTTTCTGTGTGTCTGATTATTTTTGATCACAGCAACACAAAATTAACTAATGCAATCATCAGTTGAAAATTAAGTTCCTGGGAGCTGGCTTAGTGGATCAAGTGCTTACCATATAAGCATGAGTACATAAGTTCAAATCCCCAGAACTCAAGTAAAGATGGATACGGTGTTAGCACAGGTGGTGTCGGAAATCCCACTGTACTATAGCTAGGTGGGAGCAGACCCAGAAGGACCCCTGAGAGCTCTGAGGCCAGCTAGAGACTGTCCTCTGACTTCCACATGTACACCATGGCACCAGGACCCCTGAGATTACATATGAACACACACACACACACACACACACACACACACACACACACACACACACCAAGGAAAACTAGGTCCTTCAGGCTGGATTCTTGTCTGTGGGCTGAACTGTTTAGAGTCACCCCCAGACCCATTAAGCACTGTGAAGCATGGGGTTGTCTTTGTTATAAAGAGCAGGTCCAGGGGTCCATTTCAGAGCTCGCTCCATTAGGCAGGACCAATGCCCCCTGTCCCCTCCATCCTCCTGCCCACAAGCAACTCAGGGCTCACACCGTTTGCACATTAGTGAAATTGTCACCTGAAGAAAGCTGGGCAGTTTCCAACAATCCCGAAGCTTGGACCACTGAGCATCAGAGCTGGGTGGATTCCTGGAGGTGTCAACCAGCCACAGTTCTCTGATGCAAAGAAGCAGAGGTCCACTTCACAGGGAAGGGGTATCAGAGAGTTTCCAGGTATGTGCAGCAGTGCAGATTGAGTGGGGGACCCAAGACAGAACCTGAGTGACTCAACCCAAGAGGTCTGCAGAGCATCACTTATTTCATCCAGTATCTTTGCTAGCTCGGCGTTGCAGAAGAAAAAAACATAATAGCTTGTGTTCTGGTCACATGACCTAGACAGTTGTCATTAGAAGGGCCAGGAAAGGAATATTTCACCAATATGGGCTCAAGGGTCCTCACCACAGAAGAAGGCAGTGGCTCTGTATTCTCTGTTGGACCCAGAACTGCACGTGATCAGAGAGAGGACATTCCTTCAAGGCTACAGTCCCAGTGTGAGGATACAGCTTGTCTCATGTAGCAAATCCACTTACAAATTATTAACAAAGTGTGATGGTTTGATCCAGATTCCCCCCACAAACAAACGAATATGTTCTGAGTGATCGATCCTCAGCTGATGGCAGTTTGGGTTTTACAACCTCACTGGAGCTGTGTTGTTGGGGGTAGGCTTATGGGGGTCATAAGCCAGCTCCCCCTTGCCAGTGTTTGGCACACCTTTCTGCCGCTGTTTGCAATGCTGTGGCAGAGGTGATGTCCAGCCCTCTGCTCATGCCATCATTTTCCCTGCCATGATGGAGTCTCCCCTTGAGTCCGTAAGCCAAATAAACCCATTCCTCCACAAACAGTTTTTGCTTGGGTTCTTTCTGCGCAGCAACTAGAAAGCTGACTGCAACACAAAGCATGCCACATTCTCCTGTATTTTTAAGTACAGCTTTGTGACACTCTGGAAATCAGGCTTGAGTTTCGAATGGTCAAACATGCTGGCATTTGGCCAAGTGTGGAGAATGTACATGGCCCCCCTCCCCTTTCTGCTGCATCATAAAGACCCCTCCCCCTCTTTCCTGCACACATGTGGACACCAGGCTGTGTGTCTGAGCTCCAGCCAGCCAGCCTGCTCGCCAACAGCGGACCCTTGGCCGTGACCCCGGCCCAGGGTGTGTGGTCTGTGCTTGGGAGGTTGGATCCAAGGAAGAAGTCAGCGGAGGTCTGGAAGTGGGCTTGGTCATTTGGCAGAGAGCCCACCTAGCTGGTGTGGTCAAAAGAAAGAGATGAAGGCCTCATCTAAAGATAATCCTCCGTCCTGTGGGGAAGTGTACACTGAACTCTGGGTGAGGCTAGGCCGGAACTCAGAGTAGGGAGCCCTGTGTTGTGCTGTAACATGCCCTTTGCAGTCCTCCCCTGGGAGTCCCATAGAAAGACCCAGTCCTGGGTGTACTTACAGGACCTCAGCAGTGCCTAGACGGGTTGCGTGCTCACAGCATCTCTGTGCATGAGAAGTAGGTTTATGTTGAAAATCTATTCAGGTGCTTAGAGATGGCTCAGTGGTTAAATGTGCTTGCCTGCAAAGCTTCAGCCTGAGTTTAATTCCCCAATACCCACATAAAGTCAGATGCACAAAATGGCGCATGCACCTGGAGTCCATTTGCAGTGGCAAGAGGTCCTGACACACTCATATTCTCTCTCTGTCTCTCTTGCAAAGAAAGAAAGAAAGAAAGAAAGAAAGAAAGAAAGAAAGAAAGAAAGAAAGAAAGAAAGAA
>PVHP010046309.1:0-13287 GCA_004024765.1 Zapus hudsonius | reverse complement strand
TGGGCCCCTTGTTCATCCCGTCATTCTCTGCGGGGTTCCATTTGGATCCTCCATGATATGACTGTGGTGGGTCCTCTCTTGCCAGAATCTCAGCTATCAGCCTACGGTTGGTTGGTAGGGTTAGATGGGCCCCGGCTCTCTCGCTGCATCCTGAAAAATACAAACACAATCTCCATCGGAGAGTGAGATCAGTGTAGGTAACAAATATACACAATTCTGGATTACCTAGATTCTATTTTTAGTAGCCTCCCTGTCAATCGGTCCCATAGTGCATCTTGTTTTGGGAGTCCAAGAGTACAAGATCCGGTGCCTATCGCCCTGAATCCCTAGTTCCAGACAAGGGGTCCCCCTCACTAAGTGGAAAATTGGCCAAATTTGAAAGCTGTTGATTGTCTCCCCCAGGCCCAGGCTCCTCCATTACACAAGTGCTCCTTTCTTGGTTCGCTGCTCAATTTCCTCTTTCCCTGGACCTTCCCACAGGAAGAGTTCCTGGCTCCAGGCAGCTCCCTACCACCCCTGTCCTCATCCTCTCTCGTCTGGGGAGCTCGGGCTTCTCTTTGTAGTGGGTTTGGGATGGAGTCTGGTCTTGTGATGTCTTTATTTCCTTTTAAAAATAGTTTTATTTATTTGCAAAGAGAGAGAGAGAAAGTGAGAAAGAATGACAGAGAGATGGAATGGGTACACCAGGGCCACTGCCAGTGAACTCCCGATGCATGTGCCACCTTGTGCATCTGACTTTACATGGGTACTGGGGATTCAAACCCAGGCATTGAAGCTTTTCAAGCAAGCACCTTAAACACGGAACCATCTCTCCAGTGGCTCGTTCCCTGTTTCATACCATCACTCTTCTTCTAAAACATATCCTCTGTTAGCTTTCTGAGAACAGGAACATTGAGTGTTCACATATTTATAAATATTCTTCCCAGAGTGTTTGAACAAAAGTGATCAATGAAGAAAATAATCTCAAGGACTGGGGTGGCTGGGGGTGGCCGGTAGGGTGTAGAGCTTTCATGATGCTGCTCTGGGCACTCATTGGCTATCTGTTCATTGGGGCCGAGAATGGACACTCCAGGTACACAATCTGGGACAGAGTACAGTTGCCTGGCGACCATCGTGGGTGTGTGACTAGAAGCAGGCACATAGCAGCTAGTGGCCTAGGGCTGGGGGAAGCCATAGGGGTGACCCTGGGTCAGAGGACTCACTGTACATCGCAGGACAGGAAAGTCACAATTGTTGAAAAGGCTGTCAAGAAAAAGCTTCTAGGTGGCACTTCTCAGGGATTTTCAAACAACACAAGCTGCTCCCCTGAAGCCCTCTGGAGCTCTAGTGTCTCATGACAGCAGCCTCTCCCTTCTGGAAGCTGGAGGTTGTCCTCAAGCCTCCAAACAGGCTCCACCTGGAAAGATGCCTCTGTTTGGGGTTGTACCAAGGACGTTGTGGAGTGAATCTGGGGTTCATTAAAGGAAGTGGTGCCTTCTCGAGGGCCAGACTTCTGGCAGCTTTGTGAAGCCTGACATACACACACATATATACTCTCTTTCTCTCTTGGTTTGTATATGTGTGGTGTGCATAAATGTGTTTTGTGTGTGTGTGGTGTATATAAGTGTGTGTGTTCATACGTGTATGGGTGCATTGTGTGAATGTGTGTGTGTGTGCTCATTTGTGTATGGGTGTGTTGTATGTGTGGGGGCCAGAGGTTGACTTCAGGTGTCTTCCCTTGATCATTCTCGATTTTATTTATGGAGGCAGGGTCTCCCATTTGAACCCAGAGGTCCCTGATTCAGCCAGTCTAGTGTGCTGGTATGTATGTAAAATGCCCCGCTCCATAGGCTCATGTGCTCAAATAATTAATCCCCAGCAATGGAGGCTATTTTGGAAAGTCGTGGACTCCTTAGGAGGTGAAAAGGCCTGGCTGGAGGAAATGAGCCCTGGGGGTTGGCCTTGAAGTATTTTAACCCTGCCCCACTTGTTTTTCTTTCTGCTTCCTGCTTGCTGGTGTGACCATGTGACACAGGCTTCCTGTTCCTGCCATGCTGTCCCTGCCATGGTGGACTCCAGCTTCTAGAACTCTAAGTCAAAATGAGCTCATTCCTTCTTTAAGTTGCTGCTGGTCACAGCAATGAAAATATAACTGAGACATCTGGCTAGACATCTTTCCCTGAGGATTCTTTCCCTCCACGCCTGGGAGGCTGGGATTACAAACTGATCATCATGTTCTCCCAGAATTATGTGGGTGCTGGGGGGTCCATCCTCTGGTTCTTATGCTGGCTTTACAAGCACTTTGTTCACTGAGCCGTCTCCCCAGCTGAGGATAGTTTCTGTTCCATTTGTCTTTTTGTTCCACTTACTTCATCCGCTATAATTTTAGCTTCCAAGAGCTCTTTTTGTACATCAGTTCACTATTCACAGAATTTTATTCTTATTCTGTGTCTCTAACATTGTCCTGACTTTACCTCTGTCTCCCTTTGTGTTGGTGACTCTCTTTTGCTAGATGATCTCCTCAAGTGCTTGGTAGGTGGCTCTCTCCAGAGTCATGTTTAAGAATGGAACAGCAAAGGTAAATAAGGAGCCCTCCCGTGTGGGTGGCTTCTCTGCACAGTGAAGAGGTAACAGTGCCACCAACCATCAGGCCTTGAGATCTCTTTTCTGTACAATGCTGAATGTCTTCTTACCGAATGTGAGCCACGAGTGGGCTGGAGGGTTGTGATTCCGTTGTTTTGGGTGCAGACTTCCACTCACTCTCCATATCTCTCCTGCCCTCATGCCCACTTCCGTGGTGCTGGAGGGAGGGTCCCTGGGCGACCATGTTTGTCAGTCTGGTATAGCTGTGAAGGGTGTCCCTCCCTAACTTGCTCCACCTGGGATTGTACAGTATGCACCCTCCCCCCTTTCCTCCTCCCTTGGGCATACATGCTGGGCTTCCTGAGATTGGCAGGTAGGAACCCGTTCCCCTAGGCATTCTCTCTGCACTTCACCCAGGGCAGCAGCTTGGGGACTCTGGGCTAGTACTTCTCTATTCTCTACATTTCAAAATGGGTTGAAATCTTGTATCTGTTGGGGTCTCCTTTTCTCTTGACATGTATCTCTGCATACACACACACACACACAACACACACACACGCACACACACATCCATTGACATTATAGTTTGGATCTGGAATTCACTCAAAAACTCAAATGTTGGGGGCCAGAGAGCTGGCTAAACAGTTAAGGCACTTGCTTGCAAAGCCTGTGGGCCCAGGTTTGATATCCCTATTCCCATATAAGCCAGATGCACAAAGTGGCACATGTGTCTGAAGTTTATTTGCAGAGGTAGGAATCCCCAGCATGCCTATTCTCTCTGTCAAATAAATAAATATATATATATATATATATTTAAAAAAGTTCATATGTTAAAGGTTCTGTCCCCAGCTAGTGAAAATTTAGGAGGTGGAATGAATGGCTCAGGGAATTATGCAGAAGAGGGGGCAGGTGGATTGTAAGAGCCATGGTAGGGGGGAATATCCAGAAGCATTGCCCACCTCAACAACAATGAGAAAAAAAACCCCCAAAACTGGCTACTGCTTGTATAATTCATAGTCCTCCATCCCATGAATGGTTCCGGCAATCCCACTGAGGAGGGCCCTCAGTGGATTGGGGGCAGGGAGGAGAGAAATTGGGGTACCAACCCAAGACTTGTTCATACAGTATTTTTAATTATTAACAATAAATAAATAAATAAATTAAAAAACTTAGGAGGTGAGGAAGAAGGTCATTGGGTATGTGCCCTTGAAGGGTACATTGGGATCCTGACTTGCTCTGCCTCTCCCTTCCTCCCTCCTTCATTTCTCTGTTTTCTGGCTGCCATAAGATAAATAGATTGCTCCAGCATATATCCCCACAATGATGTTTTGCTTTCTCAGAGGCCTAAAGTGACAAAGATAAGTGACCACATACTGAAGCCTTTGAAATCATGAGCCACAAATAACCTTTTTTTCCATTAAGTTGGTTTTCTCAGGTATTTTGTCACAGCAACAGAAAGCTGACTAACACATATCATTTCAGCAGTGCCCCATGAAAGAGCCTGATAACAATTGCTATCAACTTTCCCTGTTTATCTACCAGTTAGGGCAATGTGCACCTCACACTCCCAGTTACAGCAGCTTGGAGGGCCACTGTTTGCTTATTTATTGTGCTGTATACAAGGGCTGCTTTGGGTTGCTGCCCTGGGCAGGTAATAGGTGGTGGGTGCTGAATGAGACCATAGGTTTCTGCCTGCCTTGTGCTTGGTTACAGACCATAGGTGGTGGGGAGCGGCTACCAGGGCAGGCTGGGCAAAATTGACCACAGGCACAAGATACCATTGGGGGTGTGAGACTTTATGGGTGGCTGCAATAACAGAACTTTTGAAGCTTCCTCAATAGAAGAGTCTGATGTCCATCAAAGCTGCTTCCTTCCCTGTGTCTTATCAGCCAGAGACACGGGAGAGGGGGAGGACATGCCTCCTGCCTCTTAAGAAAACCTCTGGCTCCATTGATGAGCCAGTCAGGTTTAATTCTGGTTCACATGCTCAGAGCATAGGAATCATTCTTTTGTTGAAGCAGATTTGCATAAATTATGACAAGAGCCCGCTGCTCCAGCGGCGGCTGCTCCCCAGTGTGTAATGAAGAAGAATTCAGTTTAAGGCGACCCTTCTCTGGCCTCATCACATCAAATGTAATACAGCTGAATTCACTTCAGGTTAACTCTTGGAGCATGCGTTTTGCACCTTCCCTGCACAGATCGAACAATCCACACATTCAAAACTTTTTGAACATTGTCATGATGGAAAATTCCACACTTAACCTCAAGGGACTGGTCACAGTTGAAATGTAGGTTCATTAAAAATACTATATGTATAAGAAATATAAATATGGCCTGGAAGACGGCACCAGTGGTAGCTTGCCATGTAATCCCTAGAACCTAGGGCATGGTGATGGAAGTTTGGAATCCCAGCACTGGGGAGGTGGAGACAGGAGGATCCCCGGGGCTCACTGGCTAGCCAGTCTAGCATAATCGGCTAGCTTCAGGCCAGTGTCTCATAAACAGGGTGATCAGCGGCAGAGGAATGACACTGGGTTGACCTCTGCCCTCCACATGCATGTGTCCACAGTACATGTACACCTGCACATAAACACATACACACATACACACACGTGCACAGAGAAATAAATTTTATGTTTATATTTGTGTCCCATCCCTAGGATTTTCCATTATGTTCATAAGAATATTACAAAATGGAAATGAAGCCTCTGAAATCATGAGCCAAAATTAACCTTTCCTCTAAGTTGGTTTCCTCAGGTATTTTTGTCACAGTGACAAAAAGCTGATTCACAGAGGCATCGTTTTAGCAGTGCACCGTGAGAGACACCGGGTAACAGGAGTGATCAACTATCCCTGTTCAGTTATAGGTTGGGAGAGAAATGAAGCATGGTGGCTCCCACCTCCTGGTGAAAAATATGAAACATTTTTGGTCCTGAGAATTTTGGATAAAGGATTCTCAACATGTATTAGTTTTAACATTTATCTTGTATGCATGTGTATGTGTGGGCAAGTGTGCATGCCACAGTGCATGTGTGGAGGTCAGAGGAACCTTTTGTGCCAGAGCTTGTCTTCTGTTTAATTTAAGACAGGGTCTCTTGGTATTATTCACCATTCCATTCTAAGTCTCTGTAGGTCCACTGGGATTGGAGAAGCCCCAAACAGCTTCTGGCTTTTTATGTGGGGATCAGAACTCAGGTATTCATTGTTGACCAGCAAGTACAGAATCCCCTGAGCCATATCCTTAGCCCTCTATATTAATGGGTGGGGAAGATTGCTTAGTGCTTAGAGGCACTTGCTTGCAAAGCCTGTTGGCCCGGGGTTTGATTCCCTAGTACCCACATAAAGCCAGATACACAAAGTGGCACATGCATCTGAAATTCATTTGCAGTGGCAGGAGGCCCTGGTATTCCTATGCTCTCTGTCTCTCTGTTTTTCTTTCTGTATTTCTTGCAAATAAATAAATTTTAAAAAATATTGTAATTCATTGTTTAATTTACATTTTAGATGAACCTGTACCAGTAATTCCACATATGAGAAAATTGTAACTACATTAGAACACCAAAAGCAAATTGTACTTCAGTGTTTACATTTGACTAATGTATTTTTTAAATCAATATTTTTGTTGTACAAAATTAGGTACATTGTATTAGCAAATATTATGTTGGTATCCATGATTCCCTCCTCCCTGTCCCCAATCCACTGGGTATCCTCCTCGGTGGGCATACTGGAAGGTTCCATGGGGTAGGAGGTTATGGATAGCACAAGAGGCAGCCAGGTTTCCCCCTCCCATTTGTGTGTTGTTGCTGAAGGGGGGCAATGTCTCTGGATATTCTCCCCCTCCATGACTCTTAAAGTCTTCTACTTAGTTCCCTTAGTTCCCTGAATAATGGTGGGTGGGATTTAATTAAGACTGCTTTATTGTTGAGATCTTTATGGCCTCTGTACTTCTGCTTTAGGTCATGTTGGAAATCGTTGGTGTCTGTCACGCTGACTTTTCCTGGGTTGACTGATAAACTGTGCTGATAGATCTTTTGCTATCCCGTCACTCTCTCAAGGGTTTCATTGGGGGGGGGGCTACACATTAAGCCTGCGGTGGTTCGTCTCTTGCTAGGATGTCAGCCCTCTGCCTGTAGCTCGTTGGTGGAGTTGGAATGACCTCTGCTCTCTCACTGCCTTCTGAAAAATACAAACAGGATCTCCATCAGAGAGTAAGGTCAATATGGGTTAAATGCGACACACATTTCTAATTTGGCGAGATTCCATTGGTATTTGCCTCTCTGTGGTTCTCTAGTAATGGGAGTTTCTCCTTGCAGCCCAAGATTTTGGTTCCCATAGGATTTTGACCTGAGTCCCAATTCCAGTTAAGGGCTCTGTTGCAGTCAGCCACACGTCACTGGGATGAATCTCCAAACCAGGCACAATTTATGGGAGGACACGATTTATTCAAGCTACAGATCCAGGGGAGGTCCCATAAAAGTGAAAGAGGCTGCTCCTCTTTCATAGGTCCAAGCAGAGAGAGAAACCCATCACCAACACCACACACACAGAACAGCAAACAGGCAAGAGGGCCAAGGGGTGAGTGCCAAGGAAAGAATTTCTTCCCCTTTATATAGCCTTAGGGTAGGTCTTGTAACCCTATCCCAGACTTAATGGCTTTCTGAGTCTCTGGAATTTCCTTCCTGCACTACCCACACAGGAAAGGATGTTTACTTCTAGCTCCTTTGAGCTTCTTTCATCTTGCCCCTTGCTGAGAGGCTGCCTTCCTGTAAACATCCTCAGAAACCCACCCAAGATTACTTGAAAGGTCAAGTTGACAACAAAATTTAACCATCACAGTCTCCTTGACACTGAGTGGTTTTCTTGGCCAATTTGAAAGCTGTTGACTAACCGCCCCCTCCAGCTTATGGCGCCTCTGTTGCCCAAGTGATCACTTCTTGGCTTGCTGATCTCTCCCAGGAGGCAGTGTGTTCAGCCTTTTCATGGCAACAGCCTGCATTGTATATCAGTGGTCTCTGCTTTCTCCAAATATTATTGACCAGTTTCCCCTGCCACTTATGTAGCACCTTCCAGCACTACTCATGCTACCATCTGGGAGCTGGTTGCCGTTCTGAATCTCGCAGGGTCTCTCGGTGTTGTGTGATGCCTTTTTAGCAATAGGATCTTACCTTTGGCATGGGATGGATATTCAAGAACTTTGACAGAATTCTGTCTTGTTTTAGGAACCTTGTGGGTCTCTTTGATCAATAGCCCAGTGCGGAAAAGAACTAATGACTGGGCCAGGGAGTTCCAAGTCTGATCCATTTTTCATGGAGTTATTCTTCCTCCCATTCCATTCACAGCCCATCTTAGCAGGCGATACCCCCTTCTTCCTCGAGAGCTTACTGTATGGAAATAAGGATTTAATGATTATGATTCATTATTGGTTCAGCTTATTGTATGTCACCCCCTTCCCCTCCCCCCACCAATTACTACAACCCCTTTTACAGTCTCTCATTTCACCTGTCAGGTTTGCTCAGAGTTTAAGCTTAAACTGGTTAGGAACTGCATATGAGGGAGAATATGCGGCGTTTGCGTTTCTATTTATTATTTTTTTTCATTTGTTGACATTTTCATACAACACACACACACACAAACACACACACACACACAATTTGGATCTTATTCCTCCTGTTGCAATCAGCTTTCTCATTGCTGTCACAAAGAACCTGACCAAAAGCAAGCTAATTGGAATAAAGGGTTTATTTTGGTTTACCAACTCAAGGAAGCTCCACGATGGCAGGGAAAATGATGGCACGATCAGAGGATGTACATCACCATCACCTCCGACACAGCAGGTGGACAACAGCAGCAGGAAGGTGTGCCAAACACTGGCAAGGGGAAGCTGGCTAGAACCCTCATAAACCCAATCCCAACAACACAGCTCCAACAAGGTTCCAATACCAAAACTGCCATCAGCTGGGGATCAAGCATTCAGAACACATGAGTTTATGGGGGACACCTGAATCAAACCACCATCCCTTCCAATTACCCACTCCATTTTCTCCCCATGAATTCCCATCTTCCTTTCATGTGCTTCTTTTTAATCCATTGAGTTAAATTAGGGTTGCTTGATTGCAAGGACGGTTATTAACCATAGAATGTGTAACTTGCCTGTGGCTATACCAGTGATGAACCCGACTCCCTACTCCCGGCAACCACCAGCTGCCATTAGCTACTTTGGTAGGAGTGGGGTGTCATGTACCCTTCCCCCATCAAAGGTGATACAGGGGTTCATTTATTTTAATGCTGTGTAACAGATCATCACAAATCCAATAGCTTAAAACCACACACGGTGGCTGGGATCTCTGCTCAGGAAATCCCAGGTGAAATCAGAATTTTGCTGAGGTTTCTTCTGGAGGTTCTAGAAGCTCCTCTTTTCTTTTCTCTTCTCTTCTCTTCTCTTCTCTTCTCTTCTTCTTTCTTTCTTTCTTCTCTCTTTCTCCTTCCTTCCTTCCTTCTTTCCTTTCTTTCTTTCTTTCTTTCTTTCTTTCTTTCTTTCTTTCTTTCTTTCTTTCTTTCTTTCTTTCTTTCTTTCTTTCTTTCTTTCTTTCTTTCTTTTTCTCTTCTCTCTTTCTCCTTCCTTCCTTCCTTCCTTCCTTCCTTCCTTCCTTCCTTCCTTCCTTTCTTTCTTTCTTTCTTTCTTTCTTTCTTCTCTCTTTCCTTCTTTTTCCTGAGCTCAGTTCCCTATGGTTATGGGAATAGGATGTTACTACATAGCTGGTGTCTGCATTGCAGCCTGCTAAGTCACTTCCAGTTCATCTCAAGCTCTGATTTGCTCTTTTGTTCTGAGACAGGTCATGCTATGTGTCGTGTGACTGGAATGCCTATGATCCGGTCAGGCCCACAAGGACTGTGTGTGCCACATGTCCAAACGTAATCCCCAAAGGGAAACCATCATACTCTAGACCCAGGACTTTGCAAGACATGTCCATCCAAGCAGTGGACATCTCAGGAGCCACAAGAGATTCTATACTATACTGTAAGTCAGGTTCCTGTAGGAGAGGCTTGAGTCTAAGCCATTCACAATGACCTTCTATCCGGGGGCAGGATGTGGGCATGAATGAGCTCAGCCTGGTGTGTGGAGAGTGTTGGAGACCATGCTATCTGTTGAGTACTGTTACCAGCTATCTGGATAGTTTACACCATCACTGTCACTCCCCAGGCTCACTTTGGTAGTGGCTGGTTTGATGCTTCATTGAGGTGAGCTGCTCCTGTCAGGGAGGAGTGCAAGGACCGATGAGCTGTGTCTGCTAAGGATGCCATGTAAAAGGCTGGTTCCCCTCTTGTTGTCCATTTCCTGGGCGGGAATCAATGGAGGCCTCTTCAGCTCTGTTCAATGCATGTTTATGGATGTCTCTGAGGTACAAGGTGCCATTCATTACAGAAGCCAGAGTCTGTGACCCAGGGCCTGCATATCTGTTCTCTACAGAGTGCCAGGTAACTGTCTTGTGCGTGTTAACAGTTAAGAGGGAGGATTTTGAGGGTGGCGTGGCATATAGCTTTGAGCTGGACTGTGATGGGCTGAGTAATAAGAGCTCCAAGACTGAGGCAGAGAGATAAGAAGAAGGGAAGCTAAAAACCTGGCGTGGCTGATACCTTCCACCCAGGCCCTCCGTACAACCCATTGTGGGTCTCAGTCACACACTCCAGGATACAGGCCATATCCCCATTTAATAAGTAAGAAACGCAAGACTCAGGGAGTTTAATCACTTACCTGGGACCCCACAGCGGGGAAGGACTAGAAATAAAACCATCATTTTTTGAAGAGCGATGAGCACTGAGAAGTTGGATGGCTGGTGTGTTAGAGAGAGCCTTTGTCCCCTAGGTCTCCCTCCACACCATCCTGACTTCACTGTCATTTGCCCACCACTTGCTAATCCCTCTTCAGGAGGGAGGGAAGGAGGGGGAGCCTGTCGTGTGCTGCCTATCAGGGAGGAAGCTGATAGCAGAGGGGTCAGGGGCTGGTTGCTCCCGGGGTTGATTCCTAATCACTTTCTAAATCCCTGGTGCCTTGTGAAATAAACATGATTAACTTGGTGCTGGTTTATGGAACCTCGTGGACAGACGCAGTCCAGAGAGGCCCAGGGACAGCTAATTTGATCAGAGGCTGTGATTTCTACCTCTCACTCTGTGTCTAGGGCAGATAAAATGGAAGGAGGGTGTCGATGCTTAATTAACCCTGTAATTCTTGCAGGGGCTAATTAGCATATAGATGAAGGTGATTCTCCAAGCTTGGTTTGAATGCTGCCGTCTTGAGTCTTTGTGAGGCGTGTTGGGCACTCAGGGGAGTGGTAGCTCAGGCCCAAACCGTTGAACTCATGTCTCTTTTTCATTTTTACTTTTATTATGTTGTGTTATTGTATTTTAGTAACTATGAGGATCAAATTTAGGACCTTGTTCAAGCTAGGCAAGTGCTCTACCACTGAATTATATTCCCAGACTCCTCTCACATCTATCTGTCTTTTAATTTATTTATTATTTGTTCATTTATTTACACATACATATAGGGTTTCACATAGCCCAGGTTGGCCCCAAACTCCCTGTGAAACCTAGGCTGATGACCTTGAAGTTTTGATCTCTTACCTCCACAGTGCTGGGATTACAGATTCCACCATGTCCAGTTTATGTGGTGTTAGAGATGGATGTTAACTAGCATTGTACCAACTGAGCTATACCCCAGCCCCTTCTTACTCTCTGATTCTATCAAGTTGATTGTACAGTATCAGATAGTTTATTCAGGTAGGATCACATGGGATTTGCTTTTCTGAGCCCTCTTCTTCACGATTTCTTATATAGTTCATCCTGGAGTGGCTGAGAGTCTTGCTTACCCAGGAAAGGAACCCCTCCAGGCTGACACAAGATGTAGATAGTGATTGGGACCTACTTCCAGCTCAGAGGGCTGCTTGGGCACCTGGGTGTTGTGGCCTGGGTTGGACACACTGGATTTGCCAGGGAGGACTTCCTCATGCCTCAGGGTCTCTGACTGTCTTCCTCTACTTCTGCTACTGACAGTGTGTGGCCCTGGTAATTACTTTGGAGGAGGAATCTGTATTCTTTTTGGCTGTGTGTGTGTGTTTGTAGCTTTTCCCTAGTGTCCCCTCCCCCACCACAGCAACATGCTGCCAAGCTCTAACATTAAATCAGAAACTTGGCTGGACATGGTGCAGCACTTGCTGGGAAAAAAATGCAGTGATCTGGTTTTGGATTCCTAAAACCCATGTAAAACTGGATGCAGGCGCCCTTGTCTGTAATCCCAGCGCATCCTCAGCAAAATGGGAGGCAGAGGCAGGAGTATCCCAGAAGCTCACAAGCCAGCTAACTTCGGGTACATAGCAGCTGACAACAGAGACTCTGTCTCACACAAGGGGAAGGTGAGGACCCACACCCGAGGTAATCATCAGCCCTTCACATGCACACCCAGGCATGCATGTACACACACCCAAACACCATATGCACACATGCACACAACCCTTGCAACCTGACATTGATACAATCCACTGATCATGTTCATATTTCTCCAGTTATACTTTCATTCGTGTGTGTGTGTGTGTGTGTGTGTGTGTGTGTGTGTGTGTGTGCCCGACATCGAGTGTGCATGTCTGCCTGAGGAGTTCCAGAGATTGACAGCATCAGGCTGGATTGGGAAGTGTCAGAACGGGGACTCAGGTAGAGGAAGCCCTTCCTGGCTGATGTCTGTGTAAAGGTGACAGGATAGGTAGGGTCACTACTCCTAATTCCAGGCAGCGGGCAGGACCTTCTGAGAGAGGGAAGGCTGTGCAGAGGTGTTCCACGTCGAGGTGACAGGAAGGGCTCTGCAGACAGCAGCAGTGTGGCACCTTCCTCATCAGCAGCAAAGAGCTGGTTGGTGAGGTTACTTGGTTGTGGGGTGTGCAAAACAGGTGGGGGCTAAATGGCTTAAAAAATCACTATTTGTGGAGTCTGCTTCATTTTTCTTTTTTTGGTGTGTTTGTATGTGTGTTATGTGTGTTGGCACACCTATGTGCTTGTGCATGTGGAGGTTAGAGTTCAATGTTGTTCTCAATCTCCACCTTATTCTGTGAGGCAGAGTCTCTCACAGAGCCTGGAGCTCAGCAGCTTGGCTAGACTATCTGGTCAGTGAGTCCCAGGGGTCTTCCTGTCTCTGCTTCTCTTGAGCTGGCATTGCAATTTATTAATTTTTAAACATAAGTTGTAATATGTACCCTCAAAGGTGGGTAGAAAGGCTTTTTTTTAAAATGTGGGTTCTGGGCTGGAGAGATGGCTCAGCGGTTAAGGTACTTGCCTCCAGTGCTTAAGGCTCTGGGTTCAATTCCCCAGGACCCACATAAGCCAGACCCACAAGGTGGTGGCTCTGGCTCTCTCTCTCTCTCTCTCTCTCTCTCTCTCTCTCCTTGAAAAATAAATAAATAATAAAAAAATAAAATGTGGGTTCTGATGGCATCCAAACTCATGTCTTCATGCTTGCATGTGGCTAGGGCTTTCCTGACTGAACCACCTCCCCAGCCCCCAAGGAGTCTGTTTTTTAAAGCAACAGGACACAGAAAGCCAACAGTATCACTGTTAAAACTGTTATAGGGGGCTGGGGAGATAGCCTGGTGACTAATGGTGCTCATTTGCAAAGTTGGCTGACCCCGGTTCAATTCCCCAGATACAAAGGGTGTGTGTGCATCTCTGAACCTGGGCTGG
>PVHP010046308.1:0-13339 GCA_004024765.1 Zapus hudsonius | reverse complement strand
TAGATGACTATCACTGTTCCACCCTGTCACCCCTTGTGGTTTGAGAACTGAAAGCATATATCCTACGCTGATATCCAAAATACCACAAGACAAATATTCATTTACGCCAGGACAATGGACCTCATAATGCCATCTTTGTTGTCTAGCTTCTTTCTCAGATTGGCTTTCCTCTTCCTTGCAGACCGAGTTTAGGATAAAACCTAAGTAAATCGAGCACATGTCACAGACTTACAGAGGCTCTGCTGCTGTTTCTGGAATGTGAATTAGACACCTGTGTTTAATTGACATGTCATATCATCTATGAGCTGATGGGTCCTTTTATATCCTGTGTGATGATGCTGGATAAATACCACATTTCACCTCTTCCCTACTTATCTATCAGGCGAGGTACATATGACAAGTCATGTAAATGTATAATTCAGTGCAATATGGAAACTGAATTCTAACACTGGAGTTTAAGAAATGGGTTCTTCATTCTGATGCCAGATATTGCTTTGATAGTTAAAATAGGCCTTGCTTGGGAAAGGCGGCATAAAGCAAAGAACTGGTTCTCTCTCTCTCTCTCTCTCTCTCTCTTTCTCTCTCTTTCTTTTCTTTCTTTCTTCCTTCCTTTCTTCCTTCCTTCCTTCCTTCCTTTCTGTTCTGTGGTTGCCCATTTTCTGTGTGATTTTTTTGGCTATGATCTACTTCTTAAAATCTGTTTTTGTTTTAAATTTAAAAAATGAGAAAGTTATTAAAAGTAGAGTGAAAGATCTAAGAGCATTTCTAGTACATGCATACTCATTACCACTTCGCTGCCATTATTTGATGAATTTTATTATTTATAATATTATTATAATTAATATATATATATATATATATATATATATATAATATATAAATTAATATTATTTACTATTAGGCCAGTTGTTCACATAGTAAATAGGCAAGGAAATATAGATCAAGATTTTCACTTGTATTCTTATTACAGGTTACTTAATCCCATTGTTTATGACTGAATTTCACAGACTCTTATTAGGAAATTTCCTTTCATCAGTGTTTAAACTGAAGTAACATCTGCTCATCCCATTATTCCTGAGTCTGGAAGGCCTTCTGTGACAGAGAACAATCAACGTTCATACCAGGAAAATTCCAGGAAAACTAGGGGGCCGGTTACCACATCCATGAAGATAATTATATTGCTCCATAGCTTTCATTTTGTGAATATTTTAAAAAAATATTTTATTTATTTGGGAGAAAGTTAAATTTATTTTACTGTAATTTTTTTAAAATTTCTGGATTCTAAATACATATATTTCCAGGCAGGGGAAATTGAAGAGAGGAGCCTGTGTAATGCAGTAGTTGCATGCTTCAGTAGAATCTACAAAACTGTGTTAACGGTGAACTAATCAATCGGGTCATCCATGATGACATGGTATTTCTTAGACTCTTCTCTGCAGAAGTCCTTACCTCGCTCTGTCATTCAATACTACTTCACTTATAGTCATCTTCCCTTATCACTTGTCATGCATACAGACTGACCATTGTGGACCTTTTATAACAGATTTTATTCTGATATTGTCCTTGTAACTAGAATTGTTTCTAATATTAATACTTCTCAGAAATCATAGCTTTGACCAAATATATGGTTGTTTATTTTATAACTTGGCGATAGCTGAATAGTCCCATATTGTATCACCAAGTTAAGATATAAATTTCTCTTTTTATTCCATTATGTAATAGTGAGCATCATCTTTTAATTAAATGTATGAGTGTGATATATGAACTATTTGTTAATTTTTTTGAAAATATAAGTAGAATTAAGCAGTCTCTTTAAAGTGATATCTAGTTCGGAGTGTTTGAGAACACTGGCATTAACGTTCCATAAGTTTTTTATCCAGGAAATAGATATTCTAAAAAATATTTTTATTTGCAAGCAGAGATAGTCTTTTCCTACTTATGCTGCATATTTTCATATTTTCCTGCTTTGTCTCAATATCCATCACCTCGTTTCGAATTCACACGCACACATACACACATGCTTGTCATGTTCCTCCATGTAAATTTAGTAAACTCCATCTTTGTTCTCTGTCATGTCTCTTTATGTTGTTGCCTTTGTTATCTTAGTCCACATTGCTTGTGGTTTTTTTCAGACTATAAGGGTGTCCCGTGCCTTTCTTTCTCATATCTGTTTACCTGCTGTCAGGCCCAGGGTCTAGCATAAAGTAAAATTTAATAAAATGAATGAATGAAGACAATGGAGTTTTATCAGTTATGGAGTAGATTGAATATAACAGTCTTTCATCTCGGAATGTCTTAGGAAGCTGCAAGTTAGTATATTCAGAGCTTTGGTGGCAACAAGATTTGAAAAAGGCTATTTTATTGTCAAAGAATGTGTCACTTTTTATCTAACACTACATTTCTAAATGCATTGTCTCAGTTTTATAGAAAAGAGAGCCAAGATCATGAATAGTGGTCATCCTTAGCAGGGAATTTATCTCGGTTTTCCTGTGAAGTAGGATTTTCAGAGTTAAAATTGGGGAAAATCTAGATAAATAACGATATTTTTCTTTTAAAGGAATGTGAAATTTTAGTTATTTTTGTCAAGTCCAATGGATTGAGAGATGCTGAAAGGGTGAATCCAGCACTGCTTAACATGTTTGTGAGGTGTTTCCAGAGAGGACTTGCTGAATTGAGGGGTGAAGACATCTAAGTATTCAGTGGAACTGGGGACCTGAGAGAAGAAAAGTGGACGAGGGAAGCTCCCACATACAAGCAAGCTGGATTCTTGAGTGCATTGCTTTTTCCCATGGTTATCAGTTGCAGCTGATTAGCTTTTGAACATGGTTTCACACCACAACCTCTCCATGCAGCATCTAAGGCTCCAGCCACATGATAAAACATTTTCATGGGTTGGGTTCATTCAGGTTTCCAGCTTGAGGCAGTGAGTCCATACTGGATTTCAGTCTCACTAGTCTAAATAATGTCATTGAGACTGATTTGATAAACTAGTTCAATATATCCTCTTACATGTACATCCATGTTTATGTACATTCCATCGTTTTTGTTCCTCTATGGAATCTTTGCTAATGTAGATGTTGTATATGATATCATAAGTGATTATGCTCATCAAGAATCTAAGTTTTCCTCGTCTGGTATCAAGAAAAGCACTCTATGATAAAAATATAGTTTTGGGGAAAAAGAAACACCATTTGCTTTAAGTATTCCCTCAAACATAACCAAAGACTTTAGAGAATAATGCAGCATCCACTTAACTTTGTATAAGAGAGATATGATATGCAGTAGATCTATCCGTCAGTTAAGCTTGGAATCTAGAAGAATTAATATTGAAACCAGTATGTGTTCTTTGGAAAAATAAGCCTTTGATTTGTAGAAATAGCTGTGTCATCTTAACATGCTACCATTAAAACCTTCTGATAATGGAGAATAAAGCCTTTTAATTCTATGGGATGAAAAAGCTAAGGCACACTGGTTGGGGGGGGGTAGAGATCTAACAGAATGAAAGATGAGGTCACATGGTTTTCAGATCATAAATTTGAATCACTTCCAACATTTTGGAAAGATGTTTTTTAAAATAAATTACCTATCCCTTCCAAAAGTCATTTATTGTTAGCATTTGGATTTATTTATCAATTCTCATACATGAAGATAATTTATAATTGACTTGATAACAACCCCCTATGGATGCCTCTTTTCTTTTGTCTCCCAATTCACCCACCCCCTTCATGGAACCTATTCTCTCCAATAAGAACATGTAGTAACTTGATGACTTTTTCCCCCTCTTCCATCATCCATGTCAAAATGTTGATGAGATTTTTTTAGAGCTAGTGATAGCTGTGATATCATAATATAATGGTCACTTTGTGTGCAGAAGATAATGGTTCAATGTGTCCCTTTACCTCCTCTGCCTCTTATATTCTTGGTGGTCATTCTCTTACAGTGTTCCCTGACGCAGGGAAGTAATGTTATTGATGTCTCATTAACAATGAGAACTCAACCTTCACTTCTCAGCACATGGGTCAGTCCACCCAATAGACACTACCATCTGTAAAAAGAAGCTGCAATAATCCATAGGGATAGACATAATGCAATGATTTACAGGGTCACTTGACAAGCACAACATATCCATTTAGTCAGTCAATGCTAGTGACTTTCTACCTAGGATTATGACCTTTGCCACTGTCTATTTCTGGGTTTGTTTCTGGTACCAAGCAGGTATTCTGTTCCATACAGCAGATCTCAGATCTAAATAAGAGAGCATATGGTTATCCTACCATTGCGCTGGTGGGAACATCCTGTTATGCTAGTCTGTTATGCAGTGTTCATGGTTATTTAGTATTGGGTGAACCTGGTATTGAGTTTACTCCTTCAGCATCCTGCATAGTATTTCTAGCACTAAGCCATTGTGATGGTTAAGTTTTGATGTCAACTTGACCTTTCAAGTAATCTTGGGTAGGTCTCTGAGGATGTTTACAGGAAGGCAGCCTCTCAGTAGTGGGCAGGATATAAGGAAGCTCAAGAGAGCTAGAAGTAATCATCCTTTCCTGTGTGGGCAGTGCAGGAAGGAAATTCCAGAAACTCAGGGAACCATTAAGTCTGGGGAAGGGTTGCAAGACCCCACCCTAAGCCTATATCAAGGAGAAGAAATTCTCTTTGGCCCTCCTGCCTGTTTGCTGTTCTGTGTGTGTGATGTAGGTGATGGGTTTTTCTCTCTGCTCAGACCTGTGAAAGGGGAGCAACCTCTTTTGCATTCTGGAACTTCCCCTGTATCTATAGCTACAAATAAAAACTTTCCTCCCCGAAATTGTGCCTGATTTGAAGATTCATCCCAGTGGCATGTGGCTGACTGCAACAGCCATCTAGCCAAGCAGAAGTAGTTTCTAGGTCAAGCCCAGCTTTATGTTTCATCTTATTGCTGACAATACATACACAACTTCAGTAATAGCATCTTAATACTAGATCTAGCGATCATTTGTGAACTTTCACAAGAGCCTGAATTGTTGGGAAGAGGCAACTTTCGGGGCCTCCATGACCAACAACTCACTGAGAAGTTTTCTACCCCTGGCAATAGTGCTAGGGTTTCTCTGCAACAATCTATGCCCCCTGCCAGATATAAATAACCCTCGTAGAATGTTTCTGCCCTGATTATCTCTCCCCTCTATCTCTATCACTCTCATTGTTTATATTAATTATATGTTTTAAATTAGATAACAAAGGTGTAGGGTTTCCTCTGCATTTTTCACAGCATTTAAAGTTTTGATTAACCCACTGCATCCTTCCTTTACCCTACTGTGATCACATTTAAAAATTTACACCCTTGTATTCTGTCGCCATTCATACACATTTATTATCTTCTCCCCTTAACTCATACCCTTTCACTCCCTCATGGTTCCTTTCTAGCTTCCTGGCCTCTACTGCCTTATTCTCCAGCATGCATACGGATCTAAAATTTTGGAGTTAAGGTGTGCATATGAAAGAGAAAAACTAACATTATCTTATTTAAAAAGAAAATTCCTAGGCAAGAATTGGAATCAGCCCAAATGCTCATCCATGGAGGAATGGATAACAAAACTGTGGTATATTTACACAATGGAATTTTTACTCAGCAGAAAAGAAAACTGACATATCGAAATTTAGAGAAAAATGGTCTGATTTGGAGCAGATCTTACTAAGCGAACTCTCAAAAGAACAGAGAGTCAAACACCACATGTTCTCTCTCATATGTGGTTCCTAACTAGGTTAACCATAAACTCTATGGAGACCAGTCAGGCTAAGTGAGAGTTTGTGAAGGTGGGTAAGGAATGGAGGGGATAAAAGGATGACTTAATTATTAAGCTAAACCAAATATGATTCAAAATCATAAAATCCTCTCGCATTCTGTAACCTATTGAGCAAGAAGTGGGCATCGTCTAGCAAGAGGGGCTGTGAATAGAAGGGGAGAAAGTCTAAGCCCATGAAAAATTGATCAGTCCTGCAACTCCTGGATCCAGTCACTGGCTTGATCCCTCACTGAGCTGTTGACCAAAGTGAACTATGAGGTCCTCAAAACAAGACAGGATTCTGTCAAAGCTCTTGAATACCCACCTCAGGCCTGAGGTAGGATCCTGTTGCTGAAGAAGCCAGAGAAAGCCATCTATCAGCATCAAGAGACCCTGAGAGGTTCAGAATTGTAAACAGCCCCCAGATGGTAGTTAGTGAAGAGCTGGAAGGCACTGCTTAAGCTGCCAGGGGAAAATGGTCAGAAATATTTAGAGTAAAGAGAGACAGTGATATAAAAAGCAGTCTGCCACCATGAGTAGGCTGAACATACTTCCTACTGGGAGAGAAGAGCAAACCAAGAAACAAAAACTTGTGCAATGGAGATGCCAAAAACCTAGGGGAGGAAATCAACAGCTTTTAATTTTGCCAAGTAATCCATTCAGTCACAGGGAGCCCTTAATGGGAATTGGGGACTCAGGGCAAAATACATTAGGAACCAAAATATTGGGACCCCCCAATGAGAAATTCCCTTTAAAAGTGAATTACTAAGAGGCTACTCACAATAGAATCTAGCCAATTCAGAAATGTGTATCTCAACTGAGCGGAAGAGGGGGCGGAAAGATTGTGAGAGCCGTGGTGGGGGAGACTGTCCGGAGGCATGGCACCCATCAGTAACAACACACTTGGGCCAGGAAGACCGGGATGAGTACTAAGATATACAGGATCCCTTGCCACAAGGACTAATACAGACAGCCCATGGAGTAGGATATACAACTGATCAGGGATGGGGAGGGGGGGAATTGGGGAATTCTGGATAACAACGCATGGTTTGCCCACTAAATAATGTAACTCATTATGGACAATAAATATATATTTAAAAAAAAAAAGAAATGTGTATCTCAGTTAAACTATACTGATCCAAGGGAGATTCTGTTTGTATTTTTCAGAAGGCAGCAAAAGAGCTGTGATTTCAAACCTATCAAAGAGCCACAGGCTCAGGTGACATTTCAGCAAGAGATAAGCTACCCCAGACCTCTCATGGAGGCTCCACAGGAAACCCCATAGAAAGTGGTAGGATAAGCAAGAGACCTTTAACCACAGCCATCAGTCAACCCAGGATAAGCCAGCCAGCCAGACACCAGCGATTTTCAACACAAGCTAAAGCAAAAGTACAGAGGCCCCTAAGACCTCACCAGAAAAGCAGCTTTAAAATTCACCCATCATGACTCAGGGAACTAAGTGGAAGAGGGGCAGAAGATTGTAAAAGCCATGGTGGAGGAGAATATCCAGAGATATGGCCGCCCTCAGTAACAACATACAAAAGGGGGTGAAATTTGTTTGACTCCTAGGCTGTCCATAACCCCCTACCCCATGGATTGATCTAGTTTTCCTACGAAGGAGGATACCCATCTGATTGGGGTCAGGGAGGAGGGAAATCAGGGAATTTGGGACAGCAGCACATTATTTGCTCATTCAGTCTATCTAATTATGGATAATAAAGATATAATTTTTAAAAAAGAAAGAAAAATTCTACCTGGTCAGATAAAAGGGAAAAAGAAGATTCCTTTTACAATACAGTGATGCTTATTTCTTTTAGGATTGTAGAATTCATGAAATGAAAGTTAAACTGTTATAGGCAGTACATTTAAAACTCCACAAACCATTTCTCTAAGTCTCTAGACTTTCAATCTTTAAAGCTTTCTGTTTCCATCTTACAGATGATTCATATTTCTATATATGTGCATTTAAGTATGTATGGCTGTTAAAACCTGATAGATTATGACATTTTTCCATTGAGATTATTTGTTCCCAAATGTAACAAAATACAAAATTTGAATAACGGTATAAATTCTTTCCCAACTACTGAAACAAGATATTATGAGACTACCAGATGTTGGTAAGTTATTTAATTTTAAATTGCCAAAATCTATAGCATCTAACAAACCTTTTCCTGTATTTGGGTGACTCATATAAAGCTAAATAGGTAAAGAACTCTTAAACTTTCCTTGGAGCTTTAACCTTACTGTTTGTTTGAAACCCTAGTTGGAACATACCTCTTCTACCTCTCTCTCTCTCTCTCTCTCTCTCTCTCTCTCTCTCTCTCTCTCTCTCTCTCTCTCTCTCTCTCTCTCTCACACACACACACACACACACACACACACACACACACACACAGTCCCTGGAAATGTTAACATTTCACTTCACCCTTCATGGCCCAGGAAACTTAGATCTACCTTTATGCAATACAAATAGCTCCTGGTGCACAATAAAGTTCTTTCTTATTGGAACTTTCTATAAAGCTGAAATTAAATAGTCTTGACCTCTGACTAGAAATTGCTTTGCAAATTCATTCATATATTCTTCTTGTACTGCAAAACAGTAGAATACAAATGTGTTCCTTGTAATAAAATTTGTTTATAAGTTACAGATATCTGCAAGTGATATTTGCATGTGTTTTGGTATTATATTTGAAATATGCTATTTACACAGGTAATGGAAAACAAATTTTAGTATGATAATAGCATCACAATGACTGCACAGAAATCACCACATGCTGCCAATGAAAGTAATGGTTTTCAGTCCGATGCTATACAACAACTCTTGCTAAATGAACAGTGTGCTTTTTAGGTTTTAAATTACCTTTCTATTTACCATTTTTAATGTACCTCTTTGCTGCTAACATGAAAACCCTTAGTTATTTTGTTTGAAACAAAAATATTTTGTGAAGCATTGAAAATTTTTAAATTACCACTGATGCTACTTGGAACATTAAATTGAAAGAAAAAGAAAGAAAATTGGGAAATAGGCTGTTGTAGACAGCTCACGCTTTGGGGATGAACCTGCAAATCATAGATAGTTTAAGGAAGGAAGAGATTTATTTAAACCTTACAGTACCAGGGGACGTTCCATAATCACAAAATAGGTTGGACCCCTTTCACAGGTCCAAGCAGGGAGAAAAACCCATCAGCAGCACCACATATGCACAAGCAAACAGTAAGGAACCCCTTACAGCTCAGACTGCTCTTTGCATATATTAGGCTGGAATTCCAGATCAGCCCAAATTCACTTTAGGGCTGGACACTAAGCTCTACCCATGGTTACATCTTCAAGTTACAGCTTTTTTTTTTAATTTAATATTTATTGTCCATAATGAGTTACATTATTTAGTGGGCAAACCATGCGTTGTTATCCTGACTTCCCCGATGACCCAGATCCTGGCAAGACAAGTTACAGCTTTAACAAAACTCCTGAATCTACTGGGGGACATCCATTCAAACTACCATATTGATTATATATTTATAATGCATAGTAACAATGTCTCCTAAATTATAGGAGCTGTGAAGCATCTAGAAGCTAAAATCAATAACACACTAAGGTTCAACTAATTTGAATCATGAAGAACGTATTTTTTCCATTGGAAAATGATATGCACTCACCAATCAAAATCTTTTATATTAATGGAATCTGATGGCATGGAAAGTTGCTTTAGACATTTAAGTTTCTGGTAAAAAGTAAACTGTGGGAATCAAATGATTCCAACAAAACCCTCTAAAGCCTACTGTCCCATTGATGAAATATGTGCAACCTGGTATTAGACTTACATTTTGGGATGTTCATGAATTCTGTCATATGCAAGCCCTGCCTCTCCAAAAGTCCTTGAAGCCATCAATAGGATTTGCCATATACTACTAATTGCATTCAGAAAACTCACTCCTCTTGGAAGGGAGAATGAGTGTCACACTGAGTCAGGAAGATGACTGAACAAATTTGAGATCACCTGTTAGATTGTACACTAAAAAATTCTCTCTGGAGATCCCATATTATTGTTAAAAATATAATTGAATTGAAAGTGGTTACAGAAAACTACTATCAGGTTTCATTTTCCCAGTAAGTAGGAGCAAAGAGCTAGGAGATGAAAACAAGGTCAACCTAGTATATCATGCTAAGTAATAGATTTTGTGTCAATAATGGGATGAACTAGCTGGGCGTGGTGGCACACACCTTTAATCCCAGTATTTGGGAGGCAGAGGTAGGAGGATTGCCATGAGTTCAAGGCCACCCTGAGTCTCCATAATGAATTCCAGGTCAGCCTGGGCTAGAGTAAGACCCTACCTCAAAAAACCAAAATAATAATAATAATAATAATAATAATAATAATAATAATAATAATGGATGAACTGAATAGCTTCAGACACATTATTACCAAGCTGATCCAAGACATTCCTTTTACATTTTTAGTCTTAAGATTATTACATTAATACTACTGTGTTCTAAACTGCATTAATCCAATGAAATTAAGTAACTTTATATTAAAAACCACATTCAGAAATGTTTGTTAGAGATCAGAGACTAATACAATGTGGTATAATGTCCTTTAGGCTTTGAATATTTAAAAATCTTATTGAAAGTTATGTAATTCCAGACAGTGTTTTTCAATGATTCACTGACTTATTCTCATCTATTTGTCTACATTTATTTAACATCTGTTCTTATCAAATAGCAATTAGCAAAGAGTAAAATTGCGAGAAACTTACCTGGCTAATGATCTTTTTAAAATCAAGTGCAACATATTTCCTGATGTCATGGCATACTCTTAAGCAATTTAAAGTTTAGGGAAAAATTCTTCTCAGTGCTTAAGTAAATTATTTTTTTTAATTTCCTGACTTCTAAATGCATGCTTCAGTACAATCAATCCTGTCTGTGCATTATTGACTTTCTCAAATAGGCAAATAGGACAGGTTATCAATTGTGCAGTTACAAAAGCTTATAGGCAAAAACTTTTGCTGGTTTTAATAATCTAAAAGTAATTGGTAAGAATAATACATTAGCATAGTTTATGGCTTACTGAGTAATTCTATCAGTTTGAAAAAAAATTCTAATTATTGCATATGCATTTAATAGACAAAAACCATCATTTGAGGGGCTGGAGAGATGGCTAAAGTCATTTTGCTTACAAAGCCACCCAACCCGAATTTGATTTGCCAGCACCTACGTAAAGTGGGTCTTGGGTCCCAATGCATTTATGACAATGAGAGGTGGAGCCAGGGGAACCTTATATTTGACAGGCAGCTAGTCTGGAATTTGTTTACAGCAGCAAGAGACTCTCTATTAAAGGGGGTGGAGCACAGACAACTTTAAGTCCTCTGACTACTACACATGCCCTATGATGTGCACACACACACACACAAACATATATATATATATATAATAAATATATGTATATGTATATATGATACAAACACATACAAATATATAAAATAAATTAAAAATCACCATTTGATAAGCTGTACTATATTATCTCTTTTGTCATGTTACTAATTGTGTTGGCTATGAAGATTTGAGTCTGATTAAGTCTCATTTTTGCTTTTATTTCCAGTGTTTTGAGCCTTGCAGAAACTCTGCTTCCCCATTCCAGTGACCTGAGGAATTTCTCCTATCTTCTCCTCTAGCAGTTTCTATAGATATATGCCTTAAAACCACTCTGAGATGATGATTTAAGAAAAAAATACTTGTTTTTTATTACTTCTGCAAATGGATATTCCATTTTTTGGAGTCATTTATTGGACTAGATATCTTTTCTTCAAATAAATGCATGTTTATTGGACACAAGTTGGCTATAGATTATTAATTTACTTGTAGAATCTTCAGTTTGTTACCACTGGTTCTTGCCTTTTTAATATTATTATGATGGTTTGATTGTCACCACTTTGTAGTATGTTTTGAAGTCGAACAGTGTAACACTTTATATTTTGTTAATATTTTTTTAAATTTGGGATTGCTTCTATTTTCATATGATCTTCACATTTTCTTTGTTCGTTGTGTGAAAAAGGTCACTGGTATTTTACTGAGCCTGTAGACTGACTTACATAGCATGAGTGTTTTAACAATACTAAGCCTTCTAATCCAAGCACATCAGATGCCTTTCATTTATGTGCCTGCCCACTTGGTTTCTTTTATCATTGCTTTTGAGATTTTGTTGTATAGATCTCCAACCAGATTGGTTATTTGTAGTATTCTTTTATTCCTAGTACTTCTCTGTAGCTGTGGTGAGAGTGCTATCTTCATTGCTATTTCAGATGGAAACTATTAGTATAGAGCAATGTAACTGGCTTGTTTTGCATGCTGATTTTGTAGTCTGCAACTCTTCTGAACTTATCTCATTTCTAGTCGTTCTGAAATGGACATTAAGAACAGTTTTTCCCTTTATCTAAACACACTTTCTTTCTTTCATATAACTGACTATTTTGGTTTGTAATACTGCAGTAAAGAAAAGTGATGACAGTTGCAATCCTTGTTGCAGTGAGAATTTTTAGCAAAATTGACAGGGAAACTTAAGGGTGTTCATTGCAACTGCAGGTGACCTATGCTTTTCTTCATGAATGGACTTAGAAGTGAGCTGGGTCACATCTGGAACTTGTTTAATAATCAACGTTCTTTCTTTTACAAAGATTCATTTACAAGTTTTCATTTTTACATATCTGCCCAACATCCTCTTCCATTGCAGTGGTTAGGTATCACATATCACTTACCAACATCAAAGATCTCTGAGTATCCAAATATTTTGATTACTAGATTGTCCTTTTGATCTTTCTTGCTAAAATGTTACTTGTGATGGTTAATCATCACTGTCAACTTGAATGGATTTTCACTTTCCTGGGAGACACTTCTGCACTCTCTGTGAGGGTGTTTCCAGAGACCTTTAAATGAGAAAGGAAGGTGTCCTGGTAATGTGGGTGAAGCCATCCCATAGGCAGGGGTACCAGAAAAACAGCAGTATTCATCTCTCTCTGCTTCCCAAGTGTGGACCCAACATGACCAGCTGTCTCTTCCTCCTGCCACCATACCATCCATGAAAGAGTGGACTGTTCCTTAATAATGAGAACCAAGTAAACCCTTCCTAAAATTGTTTCTCATCAGATCGTTGGGTACAGAGATAAGAAAAGTGGCTAATATATATCTGGTAATTAGGTGCCCCCTTTTAGCCACCTTTAGATCCCAGCAAACAAAATTTTCTTCAGGGATCTATTCAGTATGGTTTGGAGCCCTACAGAGAAGTATATACCAAACAACCAGATTGATAATGCAATAATCCAGCCTAATATACACAGATCAATCAAAAACTAACAGCAACTGTAGTATTTTATTCCCTAAGGATTGCTAAAGCAAAACAAATCATTTCCTCTAATAAATTATGGAAATGCTTCTTGTAATAAACTATGACTAATGGAACATATTAAATGAAAGATTTCGTGAGTCCATAAATGAAAATTGAGCTGAAATATAAAGGAATTTATTCATGATATTTTAGTTGGGGCATTATACTGGACTTTTTAAAGTAATGTCTTTAAAAATGTTTAAC
>PVHP010046307.1:0-13330 GCA_004024765.1 Zapus hudsonius | reverse complement strand
CCACACTTCAAATCTTCTTTTGTTGTTGCTCAGATAACTGTGGAACTATAGCAAGATTTGTTTGGGTTAACCGTGATCAAAACATTATGAAAGTAATGGATAAAATATCTCAGGTTAAAACTCTGAATCTGTTTCACAGATCAGCTAGGAATGTATAAAGTTATCTTATGTTCTTTTGTTGGTATGCAATAATATCATGATAATCTTTAACTTCCTTCAGTGTAATCTTTTTTCACACCACTGATTATTGTTTGTAATGATGAAAATTAAATTTAAAAACACCTTCATATAAGTATTTGTGCAAGTGTTGCTGTTTGAGGGAAGCCTGAGTATAAGAGAGGGAACAATGATAAAGGGAATTAAACCATCAGGGTGGGATTCTTTTTTTTTTTTTTTTAAATATTTTATTTATTCATTTTCAAGCAGAGAGATACAGAGAGAGAGAGAAGGAGAGATAGAGATAGAGAGATAACACCAGGGCCACCACCTTGTGGGTCTGGCCCATGTGGGTCCTGGGGAATTGAACCAGCGGCCTTTGGCACTGGAGGCAAGTGCCTTAACCTCTGAGCCATCTCTCCAGCCCCAGGGTGGGATTCTTAATCAGGATATTCCTATAAATCATTGTGGTGGCTTGGAGTTCTATTTTGAATCTGCAGCTCTTGAATCTATAATTAGAGTCATATTTATCGCTAGATTCACACATATTTATGTTCATTAAGGTTGGACATTATACAGCTATATGTTTAAACTCATGATGACACCATAATCATATCAAGGTACTAAATTTATCCCTCTTCTCTGTAAATATTTTGTATTCTTTTGTGCCCTCCTCAGTAAAAATAATTTTTATGAGATTTATTTTCTTTTATAAATATTTTAATTTATTTATTTGCAAGAGGGAGAGAGAGAAAGAGAAAGACAGAGACTGACAGACAGAGACAGACAGATAGAATGGGTACACCAGGGTCTCCAGCCCCTGCAAATGAATTCCAGAAGTATCCACCACGTTGTGCATCTAGCTTTACATGCTGTGGTAGTTTTAATAGCTGTCCCCCAATAGAATCAAAGGTTTATTAAAGATTGTGAGTTGTCTCCAGCCTTCTGGCTGGAGGAGGTGTCACTTTGGCCTGGCCTTCTGGGGTCTGGCCCTGAGGTATTTCTGAACTGGATGAAAAATTATACGGATAGGTTTGCAAAGAGCAGCCTGAGCTCAAGTCTGGCAGTCCTGCTGTTTGTGAGTTAGAGAGTTGCTTGCTTGCTGTGGAGGTGCTGGGCCTCTGTCTCTCTGCTTGGATCTGTGAAAGAGGGCCAGCCTTTTCCTTCATTTTTGGAGCTTCCCCTGGATCTAATATTTTAATAAATACTTTCCTCCCCAAATTGTGCCTGGTATGGAAATTCACCCCAGTGGTATGTGGCTGACTTAGGCACATGGGCACTGGGGTATTGAAACTGGGTTATTAGGCTTGGCAGACAAGTGCTTTAACCACAGAAACATCCCCTTTCTAAATAAAATATTTACATTTTAAATGAGTTTTATTTTCATTCAAGTAAGTAATGAAATTTTCAAGGATTGCACTTGGCTTGTGAACATATAATAAATAAGAGGTTACTATTATGTTTTTAACTCCAGGTAGTAATGGTGGTGTACAAGGTTCAATTTATAAACTGCAAAGGCAGGGCACACTTGGTGGAAACCAGAGCTGGTATGGATGGGGGTTCTTGGGTTCCATAATTGCACATGTAGTTGGAGGTATGGTCACCAAACATTGTTTTCAGATAAATTCTGTTCTTCCATAAAGAAAGAGCAGAATTTAGGACTTGGAATGTACACATTTTGGTGGAAGAAAACCAAAGACTTTTAAACTTCAGATTTACCTAGAAATTTCAAAATAAAACATGATTTTTTTTTTCTTTCCAAATTAGATCAGCCTCCCCTGGCCTAGAGACTGATTAAACTTTGCACCCTGTAGCTCACCAAGTACTGCCTTTTGTGCCCTAGACTGGACACTATTTCTAGACCTCAAGTCAACTGCAGTTGCTTTGTGACATACTTTGAGAGTCAAAACTACTATATTCCTTACTACTGTAAAGTAATAGTGACTTAGGGTTGAGGACATGGCTCAGGGGTTAAAGGCATATGCTTGTGAAACCTGTTAGCCTAGCTTTGATAAAAGCACAATGTGATAAATGTGTCTGGAGTTCCTTTGCAGCAACAAGAGGCCCTAGTACATCCATACTCTCTCCCTCTCATGACCCTTTCCTCAATGCCATAAAAAAGACAGAAATGCTCATTGAATTTTTTATTTACATATACGTCTCTGATATGTATAGGCAGGAAAATAGAGACATGCAGAGGGATCTTGAGCTTATTACAGCAGTAATAATAGATAAATAAGGGATAATTTAACAGCATAGATATTTTCATCTAATTTTTAGCATTCAACTTATAGTTTAAATATTTATATATTGATCTATAATATCTGCTAATTAAATATTGATAGAAAATGATATTTAACCTAGACTTGATTTACAATAAAATAAGAATTTTAAAAACCAATGGAATTTAAATCAAGTATAAAGAAAGTAGAACATGTTGAATTTTTCTTAGGTTAAAAAGAAATGTCACCAATCTTTGAAGTAATATATGTTCCCTGGCAACCAGCCTCAGAGAATTTATATGAAGGAGAGAAAAACAATGAAAACTGACATCATTTGTTGGAACAGCATGTTACTGTAGACATTGCCAAAATGATCATTTCTCTCTAACACATGCTGTGTTTTTCTTTATGAATTTGGCCCACAGAAGATGAAATGAATGCCAGAAGGTATAGATTCATATTTTACTTTAAGATTCTGAATGTTAATTTGGATAAGTATTTTCCCACTGCCAAGTGTTGATTCTTAGGGAAAGATTTGAATCCCTCAGCTCTTCAGGGAGTTTTATTTCCCTTGGTATATCCATAAAGTTCTTTACCCTCAAACTGCAGCAACTCTGTTATTTAACAGAACCCTCTCCCATTATCCAGATGATTACTTTGTCTTGTGTGAATACTGATAGCATTGGTGTTTGGATTTGGGACTTTTTTTTCAGACTAGATCAGTATCCCCTGCTATTTTTATCAAACATCAACAAATTTATTTTTTAACTATTACAGTTATTTCTTCCATTCTTACAGTACACACCTCTGAAGTGTATATAAATGTTCCTCATTAATCTATCACATTAACAGTCACCTGAACAATAACTAAAATCAACAGTTAATTTTCAGCAAATTTGATCCATTACTATCAGTTTCTGATATGTGTAGCTGGAAGGGATGAAAGCTTATGGCATGGAATGTTTACTCATCACATTTATTTATATTTTGCTTATTTTTCTGGTCATCAAAAGTAGAATGTTTCCACCATAACAACAGTTAAATGAGATGGTCCTCTCCACTCAGTTGTCTCAGGAGGCACATGCCTCAAAGGCATGCTTCAGCAATGGCTGTCCCTCTCTAAACCCAGAAGATTCCTGTCTGCTCCAAGGAAGACACTCTTCATAGGTTTCAGGGTGATGACACCATGCTGCCTTCTCCATATCAGGAAACAATCAATATAGTGTATGGTCTTTGGAACAAATTCTGTGTGGATGCAAAGTCCTAGTGTGGAATACCTTTTAAGAGATATGGCATTTACAAAATCAGAGTATCATATGGTTCTTTTCCTTTGGTTTAAGATGGAGTAACTAGTGACATTGTGCATGGTCATCGATGTAGAAGGTTCTACACAGTAGTCTTCAGGCAGCACAGGAAGTTATTACCGTTGTAATCAACCACAGTGCTTTGTCTCTGGTGTTCTTCTTGAGCTACAGTATAAGTATTCTCAAAATTGTTTCCCTTTTAAAAATTATAAAACAACTGCAGAAGTTAAGTCATATGAGTTTAAAGCCAACCAATATGTTAATAATTAAAATCCATGAAGATTAAATTCCATAGAGGCAAAGAAGTTTTATATAAAATATCAAGAATGAGCAGTCTCTTAACTCAGGTATGGATTGAATTTTGGCTATGAGTAGGTAGGTCAGAAAAACTTTTGGATCTTCTGGGATAAGGAGAGACAAGTGATATTGTTAACAACCATTAGAGTTGATATATAATAGAAGAGGGACTTCAAATATTCACCTTATTTTCTCCATTTGCTTGGGATATTTTCTGGAAGTGAAAAAGAATGGTGGATGGAAGATAGATTGAAAACACCATGACTTTTTAAGAGTGTACCAAAATCCTAATATTCTGTTGGATGGGGAGAGCTGTGCCTTATCCTTAATGTTTTTACACAGTTCAAGTCCAGTGAGATTCTCAAAAAAAAAAAAAAATCAAGGCTGGGAATGGTGGTTCACACCTTTAATCACAGCACTGGAGAGGCAGAGGTAGGAGGATCACTGTGAGATTGAGGCCACCCTGAAACTACATAGTGAATTCCAAGTCAGCCTGAGCTAGAGCAAAAATACCTGGAAAAATTAAACAATATATTTTTAAAAATGAAGAAGACAAAATAAAAATAAAAACAGAATAGAACAATCCCAACAAAACTATCCCAAGTGCAAAAAGAAAAAAAATCTTAAATTGTTCTCAATTTGAATCTAGCAATGCATAAAAATGATAATATACTATGGATACCTCTCTGGGAATGAATGTTTCTTTTAAAGTTAATATAACAATTTAATTTAAAAAGTATCTGTTGAAAGTTCTGTTCAAGAAAAGTATCAATAGTCTCTTCCAGGTGAGGAATACACAAAATAGAAAGCATCTAATTGCATTGAACTTGAGGTTTTAGCTAGGATAATGGGTGTTATATGAAAACAAAATTCATAAGTATTACAAAGATTCAACACTATTTAAGATAAGAGATAATATATTATATCTTGGCACTAGTCAGAACTATCCATCAAAACAATGACAGAGACTTCATGCATTTCTTATGCTAAAATGGCATTATATTTCAAACATCAAAAAGAAACAAAAATTAAAGGATTGATTTTTCTCTTGACCATTCACTCCATGTTAAAGCAAATATATAAAAGTGACTATCAAACAGCTTGAATATTAGAGTACTTCCATTTTCACCTAATGTTAAAGAAGCATTTATGAATATGTGACTTTAATACAGCATATTATCTCATAGGGTAGTTGTAGAAATAACATGAAAGGGCAATTCTGTCACCATGACAAGCTGGAGGTGACCCTCCCAAGACACTAGGCCTTTGTTTCAGTTAAACTGTAATTGATCAAACCAGTTCCTGGAAAAGCCACAAAGCCCGCAGGCACTAAGACCAGACAATTGGGGATTGGTACAATCCCCAAACCAGATTTGCCTGGAGATTAACAATGCCCTTTAGCAATGCCCTTAGGAACGCCCCTGAATGTGACAGCCAATCCCCTAGAGCCAACTGTACTCTAAAATAACCCCAACCAATCATTTCCAGGAGACAACACTCCCTCCCTAATTCACCACATTCCTGTGGTTAAGATGCTTAATAGGAGCCTGCACTCCTACCATGGTCACCTTCTTGCTAAAGGGTTGACCACCGTGTGGTGGTTTGCTGTCTCGAGAAATAAGCGCTCTTGCTTTTGCATACGTGAGTGGTGGTCTTCACTGGGACAATTTGTGGACCCTAACATTCCCCATTTCTTTAGGTGAGATCACTGTAAACTACCCTTAAAACACCCTAGTTTTGGTTGGTGTATGTGTGTGTGTGAGTGTGTGTGTATGTGTGTTTGTATTTGTGTTTGTGTGTGTGTGTGTTCGACACACACACTTATTCCATTATGAACAATGGGACATTTTGTAACAGGTGCAGTGCGGTATCTGAACTGTTAATATTCATGTAAAGCAAGTGCCTTTAACCATGCTTTCCACTCAGCCCAAAACATTGTAATTACAAAAGAAAACTAATTGAATTACTATAGTAAAATTTTGCTAGATCCTTGATACGTTGTCAGTAATTAGTTTGGCTTCATTCACATGTTTTTCACATTACTGTCCTTGGTACAGTATTGCCACAACAGATATAATTTTTAACACTTCAGGACTTTAAAAGTAAAACACACAACAAACAAAAGAAAAACATCTGCATGACCTCTACTCTTTTCTGCAGACTGCACTTGAAGATAGAGCAGACAGGAGCTGCAGTATTTTGTGAAGCATTCGGGTAAAATCGCCATGCACTTCTCTCTTTTCTTCCATAAGATCGTGTTGACATGTAAAAATACCTAAAGGTAGTTACCAAAGATTCTCATCCAAAGTTTGAAAGATTAGAGTCGTTTTCCCATTACCTTACTTAATTTCATACTCTAGGTTCATAATGGAATTCCACTGGAAATACAAACTGGGGAAATGAGTTCAATAATAATTACCCACATAAAAAGTTGAGCATTACCCTGCATGGTTAATAACTTCAGGGCTGAGGAGTGCAGAGACAGGATGCCCGCTGAAGCTCACTTGTCAGGCAACCCCAGGTTCAGTAAGAGACCCTCTCTTAGGAAATAAGAGGATAGTACCTAACAGCCTCTCTGGCCTTCACATGTGTATGCAGAGGGCACATACATCTATTCACACACATGCATACACACACACCACATACTATATCACACATATTACACACACACATCAAAAATAGAAACAAATCAAGATAGTATACAATTCAGTTTCATATTTTAAATGCTAAAATTCTATACATGAGAATTATAATTAAATATTAAATGAAGTAATAAATACATATTTGATTACACATTAAAATTGACTATGAAATTTTATAAACTGAATACATTTTGAATGCACAATAATATCTGAAAGTATCTTTTCATATAGATTCATAGTGATGATCTCTCTGCAAAACCCTCTCACTCTTACTGATTTTCAAAATATTTTCATGCTCATCTTCTTAAATTGTGAGAGCTAAAATTTGGATATTTTTGAGCCAGTTTGCTCACTGTTATCACAGACATTGCATATGAATCTCCTGAGTATTCATTCCTCTGCAGCACTGAGACAGCATGACAAAGTTATTAAGAGCTTGAAGCAAACTCATTTCAGTCGAAACCCTTATTCTAATAATTAGAAGCTGTTGGCCAAGTTGCTTAATTTCCTTATTTCTCAGTTTCACCAACTGTAAAATGAGATCCCTTATATTTATTTTATTGTGTTGTTGTGAGAATTATCAATGTTAACACATTTAATAAGACCTGGTTATTATTATTATTTATTTTAGTGTGTGTCAATAGTTCCTAAAATCTAGTTCTTGGACAAATTTCCACTATATAATATAATGTCAGAAGCTACAGTCCTCATTCTGTACATTAGCTCTCTCAGCTGATGTATCCTACCCAGCTGTGTCTTCCCTTCACTCCATCACTAGAAGCAGCCTTTCACAGTGCATGATAAATCACAATATACAACAGTTTATAGATGAACAAATATGGGGAGTAACATAGGTTCCTTTTCATCATGCCTGTGAATGAAGAAGACAGACTTTTAAGTAGAAATAATCAATGATCAACCTAGAAGTCTATATCCAGTTTATCTTTTAAAATAAAATCATACTTTCATACTGAAGAAATGAATGGTCACATAATTATCCTTTAGAAAATATCAAATAGTATTTTAGTCAGCAAGAATATAATCACAGGAGGAATTTGATATTTACGTATAGACACACTTTGAAGATTTCAAAAACTCACCAAGTACCAATCAGTTTCACCCCTTGGAAAGGCACAGAAACCCCCTGGGCCCAGACTCAGGCATCTGCCTTTTCTCATTTCTAGCAAGCCTAAAAAAGGTTGCATCACATTTATGGAAATGATGTCATTCAAAGACACCTTAATGACTGTCAAAATGGCTTTGTTCCATGTTGCAGTAAGTATAATAAAGTAGTCTTTATTTAATTAAGAGTACATGAAAAGAGCTTGCTAAAACAGGTCAAATACTTGAGAATACTATAAAGCATTTTATGATCACCATGCAAATACTAAGTGTTTTACATATAATATGTAATTCAAAATGAATAGGTAATGCTTGTTTTGTGACATATAAAACTCAATTTTTGATCTCGTGTGAGTTTTTTCAAAAAATTCTTTTTCTCTTTTCTTCAAACAAGAACATTTAAATTGGGTGGTTATTGAGAGTAATCTGGATTACATAACTAGTTTTTAAAAAGGAATTTTATTTTCAGAAGGCACTGCCCCTATGATCAGGCCATACACAGGCTCACTTCTGGTGAGGGCTGCTTACTGCTTCCAAAATGATGCCTTAACTGTTGCATCTGTTGAGCCGAAAGGGTGCTATGTGCTCACTGGGAAGGCAGAAGGGCATGAAGCCTTGTTATATAAGGGACTTTCTCTATTTCAAAAGAAGCAGTGTTCATGTCCCAAGCCCACGTTAGAGACAGTACCTCTTGATGCCGTCATATTGGTGACACCTGAGTTTGGAGGAGGCACATTTCAAACCACAGCACCCTTCTAGTGTTTTCTTGATTCTAAGATTCTCTGAACACACTATTCTTTATCTCAATTTAAAGTTGCTCAATAGCTGACATCCTGGCAAAAGATAAGCCACACCAGACCTACCATGGAGGCTACACATGGAACCCCCACAGAATGGTGGCATAAGCAAGAGACCTATAACCACAGCCAATCAGTCAATCCAGGATGAGCCAGCCAGCCAGACACCAAAGATCTTCAACACAACCTAAAGCAGAAGTAGAGGTCTCCTAAGACCCCAACAATAAAGCAGCCTTAATACTCACCCACCATGACTCAAAAGAACTGAGTGGAAGAGGGGGTGGAAAGATTGTAAGAGCCATGGTGGAGGAGAATATCCAGAGACATGACTCCCCTCAGTAACAACGTACAAAGGGGGTGGAATCTGGTTGACTCCTAGGCTATCCATAACCTCCTAACCCATGCTGTCCCAAACTGGACTGATCCAGTTTGCCCATGGAGGAGGATACCCAGCTGATTGGGGACAGGCCACCTTGAAAATAAAGTTCTGTGGGTGGAAATATATGTACTTTTCACTAAAATATCAAGTAACTCAAGGCTTTCATCAAATATTTCCCCAAACAGTTCATATTAGACCTATCTATTTTTTCTCTCTTCCTTCCTCTCTCTAATACACACATATATTATATATATATATACATATATATATATATATATATATATATATATATATATATCTTTGTCTCTCTATATGTTTTCCTTTATATCTATCCTTTTCTCTCTTTATATCTTAAAAAGGATTCATACAACTAAATCTGCATAATGTTTTCTTTTCACATGTGAAATCTCTGTACATCTATAGACACCATAAATCATGCTTGTTTCATTGGGAGTTGCGATTTAATTAGATTCATGTCAGTGCTTGCTTATTTGTTATTCTGTAACGACAAAGTTATGAATAATCTTCCTCAAACTCATCAGCATGTACTGGATGGACTGGATAAAGCAGGTGCCCAGACTCTGCTCTGGATACCTATCCAAACATGTATGCTTGACTAATGATGTGTGGCCATGGAAATATGTTCACGGAGCAAGAGGACCTCAGCATCTGCCCAACCCAACACTGATCTCATTAATTAAAAACAGAGCATCATAAGTCTGCTGGTGATTTGCTTCAGGTCCAGCTGTCTAGTTATGGCAAAGAAAATGAGGTTAAAATATAAAAGACTTCAAAGCAATGTGGCAAGTTCATATGCACATGGAGACATGTTTACGGGAATGGAATTTTGAATTTCTGTTTTAATTTCTGGGCACAGTGAAGTATTTGGCAAACTGCATTACACTCGGGGCTTTCAGGAGGAAAAAAAATAATGTTTCATGGTTTCCTCCTTGCCGTCTGCCATCTTTCTCCAGTATGACATATTCTAGTAGCATGGATTGTGAAAACCTTGCCAGAGTATTTTGTTATAACTTTCCATTGCCAATAATCTCAGCCAGACTTGGAAAAAATGTCATGTTATTTTCTAATTCCATATCACAAGCACCATTCTTTTTTATTGGCTCATAACATTCAACCATATTAGAACCTCCACTTGTTAGAATGAAAAACATGAACTAGCAAAACAAATAAAAATAACTTGTTCATATATATCAGAGCTGCTGTTTTATCACACATAAAGCAAAGAGTTTCCAAAGCTTATCTTTAGCCAAGGAAACCGAATAAGTTGCAGAAACAGCTTGAGCAGAGTAAAACATCACAATCTGAAGTATGAATCTGAATAAATACCTTAACTTTAGAAAGTGGTCTTTAACCAGCTAACGCAGTATTTGAAGACAGTTACTCATATTCAATGAGTTGAATGTCTTGGGGTTTTTAGTCCCCTTTGGCCTTAGCAAGCAGCCTGTAAAGGAGTTGTCAAATTGTGGGATCTCTTCCTTCTTGGCAAGGGGATATGTTCAAGAATGGTAGGAAGCTGAGAATTTCTCTGTTTTTTTCCACAAACAGCAGAATGAAAGGGATGCTCTGTTTTAAATATGCATTCCTTCTCAGTGGTCATAATAAGCGGATGCTGGCATTGTCTTATTAGAGGAATCATTCCCAGCAGGTATATATAAGACCTTTTTAATGATTCCAATACTGTAAAGTAAATATATTCAACACATACCATCTAAAAAGGAGGCAGTGATGCTTTAAGTGATTCATAAGACATGCCTGTGTTTGGATTCAGTGTTTTCCTTAGGGATTTAGCTCCCCACTGTGCACGCTTCTCCATTCGGAAACAAGGTCTTTGTGTACTATCAAGAAACGGACTTTCTAGATTGTACAGCCATCTTTCAGCCAAATAAAAGCAATTGAAAAATATGTATGTGGAGGAGAAAGGAAAGAGGCAAGTGTATCCTAGGTGATAGACAGAAAGAAGTGGTTGGCAGAAAAACAGAGACCACATAAAAGCTCCAGAATAAAGATACACACACACAGAAGACTTGCACCAGGGGCTTTCTTTGAAGCAGTAGAGACAAAGACTGGAACACCATGTTTAGAGGATGGAGGTAGCTCTGAATCTATGTAGGACTGGGAGTCCTCTAGCACTTCCCATTTCTGTGTCTGAAGAACCTGTGGCACCCTAAGGATTGCATTAAAGTGGTTAGGAATCCAGCACAGAAGATGGAGCAGTAGAGCCAGCTTCCTTAAGATGCTTCATGGGTAGAGGGTGAGAGAGAACCCTTGCCATTTAGCTTGTTTGAAAAAGGATATTCCCATATAATAAGGAAAGTTGGAAAAGTGTCATGTGATGAGAATAAAAGGTGCATCCTGTATGGCAGGGGAAGGTTGGCAGATATTACACAAGAAGATGTTGCTAATATTTAGATAAATATTTGATCATTTATTATCCTGGAATTTCATGGTACATACTATAAAAAATCATTCATAAATACTCCAGCCACATAAAAACCCAGTCGGAACACATTGCTCTGAAGATAGAGAGGTGAGCTATAACCCAAAGCTGAACAACAACAACAAAAAAATGGTCAGCAAGATAAGAACAATTCTAGGTGTAAACCAAAGAGCCAAACAAACATGAGGGGACATGGACCAGCCAAAAAGGTAGGTCAACATGGTCTCAGCACAACATGACCTTCACACAACTTCCTGTGTACCTCAGAAGTACCCACACAGAATTGGGATTGGATATAGTTTTAATTATATCCACTGTGAGTGATTTGCTCAATTTTAATTACCATAACAAAAGAATTTGTTTTACTCAAGCATTTTTCCCTTGTTGAAGGATAAAAATATTTATTAGAGATTTCTACTTCCAGAGGGTAATTTAAGATTGTGCTTAATCTTTGATTTCACCTAAAATGACAGAAAGAATAATCTATACTTATCCCTTCTGTAAAGCCAGGAAAGGTACCCTGTGTAAGTCTGTATTGAATATTTGCCAGTCATAAGGTGGACACAGTCAGATAGAAGATCTGTTAGGAATTTGTCTCCACCACATATGATCAAAGCCTATCAGAGATGGGCAGAATCTGAGGCAGACTTTTTCTATATTCTAGAGGGAAAAAAGTAGAAATGGGAAGAAACACAGTGAGAGAAGGACTTAGGCAATGCAAACCTCATGTGACCTCTGGAAGAAAATGTGTTCTATGACTCAGTGCTTGTGGCAGCAGTGAGCATTATCTAGAGTAAAATGGAGATAGCAGCAGGCAAGACAGCGAATAATGGCATCCAAATCACGGGAGACTCTTCCAGCTGTCACTAAATCGCTTGCTCAAATGGTTTATCAAACTACTATCATCATTAAGGAACTGTTGCCATTGAGAATTCGTTTAACATCAAGAAAGATGGACACACTAAGCCAATTTCCACAAAGAATTTGCGTACGTCCTGACCTCCCAATGACAAACCGTGAGGGCACACGAAAGATGCTTAAGTAAGGTATATTTGCATTGTGTGTATTTTGATTTATAATAAAATGTATGTTCAATGCTTGCTGGTCATTTTGTTTGGGGGAAACCTTAACTCCTTATGATCATAACATGCCACACTCTTCTGTAGCAGTGTTTATTTTTAGAAACCATTTTCCTCAACACTGAAGTAGAAATGACTGATAAATGTATCACCTTTAAATATTATTTGCTCCAATATATGTCCTTATTCACCTGGAGGGTATGGAAGGAGGTCTGTGTGGTAAGCCCAATTAAAATAATCAAGTATGTACTTTCTTCAGGACAATATCTGTGTAACCTAAGTGAAGGGGGAGCCTATAATTTCAACATGACTTTTTATACTACCATTTCAGTGCTCAGTGTCCTCTGAATGTATGGAAATCACAGCAGCTTTTTGAGGCAGCTGCAAAAGTCCTGTCAGGTCAATGAACTCCAAGTGAAGAAATGCTCCCCTTCCCTGCAGAACTGGCTGACCTACTCTACTCTAAAGCATAGCCATATTCCCAGAATTAGTTATCCTGACAGTGATAACACTGTGCTCCAGATCCCAATGACCATAATTTTCCACTAATTGGGTTCCTTTTCCATTCGTTTGGTTTGACATAGTCTACCCTTAAAAGAACTTCTGGGCTGGAGAGATTTCTCAGTAGTTAAAGTTCTTGTGTGCAAAACTTAACAGCTTGGGCTTAATTCCCCAGTTCCCATTTTTGTTGTTGTTATTGTTTGTTTTGTTTTGTTTTGTAGGGTCTTGCTCTAGCCTAGGCTGACCTGGAATTTACTATGTAGTCTTAGGCTGGCCTTGAACTTATAGTGACCCTCCTACCTCTGCCTTCTGAATGCTGTGATTAAAAGCCTACTCTGAAATGCCTGGCCCCAGTATCCACTTTAAAAGCCAG
>PVHP010046306.1:0-13340 GCA_004024765.1 Zapus hudsonius | reverse complement strand
AAATACATCATAATAATGATCAGGATCTATAGAAAAATTGCCCAGTTCAAGTTTTATCTCTCTTAGCTCATTTATAGAGAAGGGCCTATGGACATAAGTAATTCTTTGTCCCACTGGGGTCTCTTGTAGAGGATATAACCCTGGAGGGGCAGTGGGTACTTCTCCTGAAAACACCTCTTGGTCTTGACATTTAGGTTCTATAGAGTATGGAGGGCAGGGATCAGGGAGAGCATGAGAGGGAGGCATTGGAGATGCCTTTTGGGGGGGCTCCTAGTCCTCAGAGTGAGGATCCTCAAAGTCAGCTGGTGGGAGAAACTCTAGGCTAGGTTCCTTAGTAAGTTCTGAAGTCTCCTTGGAAGGCTTAGAGGTCACCCTTGTAAGTCTGGGTGTTTCCTTAGAAAACTTTGGAGTCTCTGTAGGAGGCTTAGGGTCAGCTTCTATAGGAGCTGGGGTGCTAGGAGCAGTGGGGATACCCACAGCAGCTGGGGTGATTAGGCCCAACTAGTAGTTAGTAGCCCACTCAGGGTGGTCACAATTACGAAAGAACAATTGTACATATGACACCTCGGTCCATTTCCCCATCTTTCTACAGAAATGATCAAGTTCGATTATCATGCTGTACTTAAAGTTGCCCTCTCTTGGCCAAGTCTCGCCACCTTCTAAAGGATACTGGGGCCAAGCCTTCTCACAATAGAAAATTAAAGCTTCTTTCCTAAAGCTCAACGGGTCTAGGTTCGCCCAATTCTCAAGTATGGAAATCAGAGGAGATTTAGGGTTTGCTTTGGAGGCTGAATGTACCATCTGAAATGACAATGGAGAAAAGAAGCAGAAGATTCTTGAATCAAAATCATGCCTGATTCATAATTCTCATCTTTGTTGAAAAGAGGGGTCATCTCCTTTGAAAACTGATCTCAGAAGACACATAGTGCACTCTATGTGTTTTCTTGAAGCAAGGGGGGGTCTCCTTCAGAAATTTCGTGTTATCTCTAAGAGGCTAGCCCCCAAGCTTGACTTCTCCAGACCTCCCCAGCCTGAGTCTTATATCACAGTATATGAGAGCACCCAAGACATTGATTAGGCTTATAAGTGTAGAGGCTATGCATACTCTTTTCTTAGCTCACCTAATCGCTCGGCTGGGAGAGTGGTGATTCAGGGCCTCATTCCCATTTCCCCTCTTGGAGGGAGTCTGGTAGGCAGGTCCCCTAACTATTTCTGTTTCAGGGTGGCCTTTGGGACTATGGCTCTGTTGGTTTTCTTTTCCTAAGGAAACCTATAGCTATTATCTTAAGCCTAGGCATGCAAGGCATGGCTAACCTTTTCTGTCTCAAAATATCATCTATTGGAATTAAGAATATTATACCCAGTATATTTTATTATTCACTAGTTTTTTTTATAAAGGGAATTGAGTCCATTTTTTCTTTGCATCTTTCTCATCACCTTCTCTTATCACTTACTCATTACATTCTATCATCTCTTCAAGGTCCCTCTGCAATCCTTTTTATATTTCTCTCAGTTCTTGAGAGAAATCCCTCCTGAAGAATACCCTTACTTAGTACCTTCTAAGAATACCATTCCATATATCCTTCATTAAAGTTCCACTCAAATTCCTTCCTTATTGAACACACCATACCATATCTAGCATTCACAATTCCCATTTATAAAATTATGTATGACCTTTGCAAAACAGTTTAAAATAGGAAGCAATTATAAGGAAGAAGGGAAAGAAAACATTATAATAGTGCATTTTATTATCTCCCTTTTACCTCTAACGGTTTGTCTTTGGTAATTCTATCACAGCAAAAACCTTCTTTGGGATTCAGGAATCCTGGGAAAAATATAGTCAAGCACATTAGAATTTAATGTCACACATTGAGGAAGTTATGCATCAAAAGCTGGAGTGAAGCCATTTCTCTGAGTAAGGAATAAGATTGGTCAATTAGAAGCATTATGTAGAAGAATCCACAGATGGCACAGTTGCCCTGCAGGCCCACGTGGCTGTCACCATCTTGGGTGTGTAATTGTCAGGGTTGATCGGCCATGTTGGTTGTGGCTCAGGAGAGAAGAGAACCACATGGCCTACCTCCATTTTAGGTTACCATGGAAACTGCTTTAGTTTCCTCCTAGCTTAGAATCAGAATGGCCATGTGGCCTCGCGTCTCCCAAACAGCAAACTGTCCTCTCCCTTTTCCAAGGCAAATTCTTATGGAGATCAAGAACCCAAACTCTATGGGGAAACACCCACTAACCATGGGCCTACTAAGAGGGTACACCCATTAAAATCTTGCCAAATTACAATGTTTGTCCCACTTAACCTCTACTGACCTCATTCTCCATTTGAGATTCTGTTTGTATTTTTCAAAAGACAGTGAGAACTGTGGACAACCCAATTCCACCAAGACATGGAGTGATGGTTGACTCCCAGGTAGGAGATGAATCACTACTAACCCATCATCTAGGGCCCAAATGAAACCATAGTGGAAGTGGTGAGATGAGCAAGAGTGCTGCTTCCACAACAAGTCAGAAGACCTTTGCAAGGGTAATGGAAGCAGACACCAAGGATACCCAAAATAATCCAAAGCAGAAACCCAGAGACTCCTAAGAGCTCAACAGTAAAGCAGACTTAAAACTCACCCACCATGACTCAGGGAATTTTGCAGAAGAGGAGGTGGAAAGACTGTAAGAGCCATGGTGTAGGAGACTATCCAGAAACATCACCTTATGTGAGTAGTTATAAATCAGCAGCTGTTTGAATATTCGCCAGCCCACATGAAAGATATACCACATCATAATGCCACATATTAAAAATGCGTTAATTTTCAAGTAAATGAACACAAGTCATACTTTTCCAAACTCATTGCAAAAAGAAACTATCGACAATCTTAAATTAGTAATCTTTACTACCTAATTCATTCATTGGATAATTTATATCACTATTTGTCTTGTGTAATTAGACATTTAAGGAAAATTTTGGCCGCATTTTTCACACAATATGCTAGAGAGTATATTAAAATAGTGAAGTTGCTCATATGTCACTGGTTCTAAGTGGAATTTTTACTATCACATATATGTATTAAATTTAATTAATATCTATCTTTCTGTAAGTACAAAAAGGCCTGAGGCTTGTTTTAGAAACTGCTGTATTTTTTCTCAGAGGACCCTGAATTTCCGTGTGGATGTCGGTAATCAACCCAGCACGTAAATCCATTTTTCAGCCTGCTTGCTTTGCAGCCATAAGCAGAATTCATCTTTGTCAAGTGACTAACCTTCAGAATTAGATCTTTTCCCCCAAACAAAAATATCTCTGCTCATCCAGCCTGCTCTTCATTAATATTTCTTTTCGGTTCAGGACTAACGTCTCAACTTGCAGGCCAGTGGCTTACTTATATCCCATTTTAAAATAAGCTCTTAGCTCTGCATCTCTCATCTTTACAACCAATTCCCTATGACATTTCTCTCTGCAAGAAGCAGAGGAAGGAGCAATTTTGTTGCTGCCCGATGTGTATTTCAGGACACTGTACACTGAAAAATGACAGACTTCAACTGTGCTCAGGGCTCTGTACTAAATGTTGAGCTCCTCAGCTCTCATTCTATTCCTGTGTGTTCTACAATGTAGTTTGTTCCAGAAAAATCTGGCCACAGCAGATGAGAACTCATCCTGAGGTATGGTGAAAGCAAAGAAAAGAGGCAGGCTGACCTGGGATTGGAAAGAATGTGATTTATCAGGAATTTACACAAGCCAAGAATATCCCACTGCAGAATTGCTAAATATTGAGAAAGTTTTCAAACAATGGCTCAGTGAGAGTGTGAGAAGAATCCTCATGGTCTGATCTGGGTCACAAAAGTCAACAGCCATCAAGTAAAGAATCAAAAATGACTTCACCAAAGCCAGTTACCTGGTTTCTCTCAAGTTAGTATCACACACATATATATATATATATGCAATTCCTGATGCCAGGGTCTGGTCATAAACCCCCCACAAACCTCTCCAGTAATTTTTATATTTCTGACACTGGGGAAACTGGCCAGGGCTACCCAAGGTAACCATGGGTCAACCATGGCACCTATTGAGTGCAGATGGCCAGGACCAGGGCAATCTGAATCCATACGTGTCAATCACACTCCTCTTCTGCAGTGTGCCCTGAGCCTGTTAGGGGTTTGGGCACTGTGGGTGGCACAATGTGAAGCCAGTTATATGACTTATCAACAAAGCCCACAGCAACAGCACATGCACCAAAAAGTCAGCAAAGAATTACACAGATGATAACAATCATGCTTCTTCCCAGGAGATCCAGGAACTCAACCAACAAGCTGGTATGTCTCCTGCAGAAGGGACAGGAGCAGTGAGGCTAAATTTGGGTCTTCACATGGGTGAAATCTGCATGGAGACACTACATTCTGTCCTGGTAATAGTACAAGTCCCAGGGAAAAATAGAAACAAAAACAAAAGTAACTGGAGCTGTGGACAGAACAAGTGTTTACTAGGGAAGAGTCCAGATAAAGCCGCACCAAAGAAGGCAGGTCTGGGTAGACCTGAGCTGCAGTCTTCTTCCACTCCTTTCCACCTGAGAAATGTATAAAGTAGAATACAAAGCAAATACAGATAACAAATCATAAAGAAATTGATTTTAAAACAAATTCTTTGGTATCCCTATAATTTTTGACCATTGATTAAAGATGAGATCACATATGCATTCTGAAGTGATGGATATGCTTGTTTTTATATGAAGAATCCACTCTTGGCTGAATATCTACTACTGCGGGGCATGAGGCAGCCTTCAAGTTGATCAGTGTTTTGATATTTTCATTGTCGATGCTGAGAGGGCCGCTTTGCATAAATCTCTAGGAGACAATGGAAGAAGCATGTTTGGCTCTGTTTCACAGATTGCCCCAGGTTCTGTCCTAATCTCAAGACAAACTGCATTTAATGATTTTTATGAAACTTAAATAGCAACTTTTTAAAATCAAACAATCTGGGCTTGAAAAGATGGCTCAGTAATTTAAGGCACTTGCTTGCTCTGGGTCCATGGGTTACTTAGGGGGTTGCAGCACGCATCAACTCCCTGTTCACCCACGGGAGCTGGGTGAGCAGTGGCTTGGAACAGCTGTCAGCCGAACGAGAGATGAGACTCTCGGGAGAACGCGGCAGTGGGCAGTTCTCATTTTATTGGATAGATAGCAGTTGCTTATATAGAGAAAAGTCAGAGGTAGAAGCATAGGAAGCAAGATCTGTGAGAGAATGGTGATTTCAGCAGAGGAAATGTAACCTTATTGTTTAGGTTTGTTATTTGCAGTTGGATTAAGTTAGGCTTTGAACTGCTTATCTTATCGGACAGCTGTGGCCTGCCTGGGCGCTGGAGTTTTCAGGATTGCTAAGATTTACAGGGGCCCTCGGACTTTGCCTCAATTTCCTTATCAGAAGGAGACTGTCCCAGAAGCCTGCCAGACTCAGCAGAACCCTACTTCCTCCATGCCTCATTAGCAGGGTACCACAGCTTGCGAAGCTTATGTCCCAAGATTTGATTCCCCAGTACCCAGGAAAAGCCAGATGCACAAAGTGGCTCATGCACCTGGAATTTGTTTGCAAATAAATAATAAATAAAATATTAAAATCAACATTCTAACACAATCCAAAGATATATTTATTTAATACTTGCTGAGGAATGACAGTATTAAGTCTTCGTTTTTCACAATTATCCCTTATTTCTTTAAGATCAGAAAATTGTATATATTGCAGAAACACTTGACTCATAGCACAGTGGTATGGAGGCTGTGCTGAGGGGTTTCAGCTGCTTGGGTGGGTGCTGTGAGGAATTGCTGCATCCAGAGCAAGCATCATGCTATAGGTTCAGAACCGATAGCTTGGATGCACTATGCATTTAATTTTAAATTAATTTTTGGTCATTTCCTGTACAGAAACCTTTTCCTGTCCTTAATTTTTTGTGACCTACACATATCCAGTTACATGACCTCCACATGGGGCTGTGACCACAGTTTAATTATTTTTATTTTTTTTGTTTTGTTTTGGTTTTGAGATAGGGTCTCACTTATAGCACAGGCTGACCCAGATCTCTCTGTATCCCCAGGCTGGCCTCAAACTCCTGCCAATCCTCCGATCTCAGTCTCTCAAATGCTGTAATTAAAGGTGTGTGCCTTATAAAAACCTATGACAGCAGAAATCCAGAGGCTACAAAGAACCCAACATTAGAGCAGACTGTTAACAGGCCTGCCATGGCTCAGGGAACTTTCTGGAAGAGGAGTTGGAAAGATTGTAAAAGCCACAGAGTGGGTAGTTATACTCTGAGATGCTCTGAGTCATGGTTCCCCACTATTGACTGAGGTCTTCATGACCCCACAGTGATTACCATAACCCCACTGAGGAGGGCCCTCAGGGTATTGGGAGTTGCGGTGATGATTAGTGGTGATTTTATTATAATTATGCATTATAGCTATATAATATATAATTTAAAAAAATATATATATATATAGTTTATATTGGGGGAGGTGTATGCCACCATACCTACTTGTATGACCCACAGTTTAAGAAGCTGTGTGCTAGACAACATGAGAGCCACAGTTGGGGGTTAAAGTGACAGGTTCTGAGTGATTCCTAAGAACAGAAGTGACGAGGCAGGCCAGGCAGAGAGAACACCTATATAATGCTCTGGGGGATTTTCTGTAGTCCATTCAGGACACAAGCCTTGACCACAGCTCCAGGGTCCAACAGGATCTACAAGGACTGTGCTAGGAGGGGAAAGAACCAGCCTCCAGGTTTGAAGGCTATGGCATCAGAGCAGCAGTGCCTGCTGGGTCTCGGCTCTGGCATGCTAACGTTGGCACATGCATTTCCAGGTAGGTGATCTTTGGGGTGGGGCAGAACCCAGGCAGCCCTGCCAGGCATGTGGGTTACATTTGTTAACATGTCTCCAAGGCCTTTAAGGCAGCCAGCCTTGGTTGCCAAGAACTAATCTCAGTTGTTTTAATGACCCAGATTGTTAATTTCTCTTTAGTGATCCAGTTTGTTGTTTTCTCTTTCTCCCTTCACCAACCCTTGTGCAGATAAAATTCCACTAGACATCATGTGTTTGGGCCCAATCCTGGATAGAGCATCGTATAAAATGGGCTCAATGGGCTGGAGAGATGGCTCAGAGGTTGGGGCGCTTGCCTCCGGTGCCTGAGGCCCTGGGTTCGATTCCCCAGGACCCACGTGGGCTAGACTCACAGGGTGGTGGCCCTGGTTCTCTCTCTCTCTCTCTCTCTCTCTCTCTCTCTCTCTCTCTCTCTCTCTCTCTCTCTCTCTCTCCTTGAGGATGAATAAATAAAATATTTTGAAGAAAAAAAAATGGGCTCAAGTCACTGTCAGTGAGATGTGAGTACCTTTACATAACATTTACATTTTCAAATGGGGTGATTAATTCTTTGTTCTAGAAAAGTATTCTATGAAGCAGTGGACTTTCGTTTTCCTTGCCATGGTGGCATCCACAGTGTAAGGCTTCCGTTCTCAGCAAACAACCAGATCCAGGGCTTACCTGCCACACAGTACCTGTCCCTCAGCCCACTGGCTGCTCTGATCTCTCCTATCTCCAATCACATAGGACCCTACTAGGCTGGACTAGGGTGGCAGATGGATTCTCAGGTTTGACTATCATGGGCACTGGGGTGGTTAGTTGGGGTTTTTAGGCAGTTTCATGGTAACTGGGCCCAACACTCTTCCCAGTTTGTGGATCCATGAGCTGCTGGCGAGTGTGCAGTGTTGTCCATATGCACTCACTCAGAGTAGGGGCTGCTCTATGACACACTGACACCAGGGAAAGAATGAGCCGCCCACCCACCCACCTGTGCGCAGGTAGAGAAGTTTGCATGGAGACTATGAAGCCTTGGCCAGTAGCTGCACCTACTCAAAACCATTGTTCACTGCTAGAAACTGCTGCTCTGTCTGGTTTCATTCAGCTCCCATCAGAAACAGTGACCAAAGCCTCAGACCTTTCATCTCTCTGGTTCCTGCCAACGCACAGTGCTATCTAGTGGCAACTAGCTGCATGCACTGGCATGCCTGACCAAGGAGTGACCAGAAGCTGGGCAGGAGCTACCAAAATCTTTGCATTTTCAGTGGCTGGGGACATAGCTCAGTGTCCAATGTGCTTGCCTCACAAACATGAGGACCTGAGTTTGAGTGCCACTACACATGTAAAATGCTGGAATGGTGGCACATACCTGCAATCCCAGTGCTGAGGAGACAGAAACAGGAGGATCCCTGGGGCTTGGTGAGCAGCTAATTTAGTCTGATTGGTGAGCTCCATCAAAGGAGGTGAACAGCATTCTTGAGGATTACACTCAAGGTTGTCCTTTGGTTCCACACGCATGTGCAAAAGTGTACTTGCATGTAAACAAACGTGCATGCAAACATAGACACACATTGTAAAAATCTTTGGGGCTGTAGAGATGGCTCAGCTTTAAAGGCATTTGCTTTCAGAGCCTGATGGTCCAGCTTTGATTCCCCAGTACTCACGTAAGGCCAGATGCACAAAGTGGCACATGCATCTTGAGTCTGTTTGTGTCTAGAGGCCCTGGCATGCCCATTCTTTCTTTCATTGTTATATTCTCTCTCTCCTCACAAATAAACAAATAGGCCTGGAGAGGTAGCTAAGTGGTTAAGGCACATGTCTGCAAAGCCTAAAGACCTTGGTTCAATTTCCCAGTACCTACATAAAGCCAGCTGCACAAGGTGGAGCATGTGTCTGGAGTTTGTTTGCAATGGCTAGAAGCCCTGGTGCACCCATTTCTCTCTCTCTCTCTCTCTCTCTCTCTCTCTCTCTCTCTCTCTCTCTCATAAAAACATATTAAATAGATAAATAGATCATTGTTGTTTCGAATACTTCCTGCTAGGGAATATGCCAGGTGGTGCCCTTCTCAATGCTCAACCGTGGGCAGAGGCATCAAGCTACATGAGAACTAAAACCGTCAATAACCCAGGAACTCCACAAAGGTGTGTGCATCCTTACCTGTGCAGGGAGTATGAAGGAAGGCTTGTACTTTCTCTTGCACTGTGCCTGGAATCAAATAGGCCCTACCCAACCAAAGCACCTATAGGAACTTCTTATATGATTCAGAGCCTTGATTCTAGGAGTTGAGAGCCCACCTTTTTGTGCACAGGTGATGACTACACAACCATTCTCTCGTGTCCCTTAAGAAAGTTAGCATGGCATCATCTATATAATAAAACAGACATATGGGCCTGGAATGAGAACAGAGTAATCTCAAGGTAGCACTATTGTGTAGATGGCAGTGAGGCAATAGTCTAGAATTTCCATTGCCTGTGCCCCAAAGCAAACACAAACTGGTTCAGCAAATAGTTTGCAAAGAGAATGTTGAGAAGGCACCAGCCCATTCATGGTAACAAGACTTGGGAGTGGTTGTTTCTACTGCAGGAAGGATGGAAATCATTATAGTTAGCTCTTACTCATCAGCATACTCAAATTCTCATTTCTTTTTAAAAATATTTTGATTTTGTGTGTGTGTGTGTGTGTGTGTGTGTGTGTGTGTGTGTGTGTATGTGTGTGTACAGGCTTGCCAGGGTCTCTTGCTGCTGCCATTGAATGAATTCTCATCTGGCTTTACCTGGGTGGTTGAGGAGCTGAGCCCAGACCACCAGGCAAGAAACCACCTTTAACTTCTGAGCCATTTTCCCAGTCCCCACCCCATTTTGCTTTTTCATCTGAGCTCCTAAAGGCACTGTGTACAGGTGGTAAGACCCCCAACCCACATTAATTCTCTCTTGTACTCTCCAATTTTAGCATGTCCAGATGAAAACTTGTGTCCTCTGGTATTTATTTTCTGCTATAAATGGAAAGGCTAACAGGGTCCCATTCTGCTTCCTATGTTAATACTACTGCCTTCACGCCCTAAACTTTAAGTTGAATTTCCCTCATGAATGAAGGTCCATAATGTCTTTAACAGGGGAGCTGAGGTTCCCAGAAAATTAGGGTTCCCAGCTAATTCTAATGTACCTCAAGTAGAATGTGCAGTTATACAAATGGGCTGACATCCCTTCTCTCAGCACTACTTCAGGGGTTGGTCTTTGTAGGAACAAGTACAACAGAACAGCTCTAAGGCAGTGAGAGATAGCTGAGGCGCACAGAACCATTTAGATTCTTTAGTTTCTTGTACCTTTCTAATTGTGCCCAAAAAGCTTGTCTCAAGGCATATCCCCAATCCAGTTCTCTAGTATTGTTTACAGATGCTCTCTCCCACCACGAATTGTCCAGGATCCAATCCTCCTTTTCTTAGGAATAGGAATGTTTAAGAGCACTGAAGAAATATGGGAGAGGGTGTCCATGTACAAGCCAAACCCTCTGGGGCAGGCAGGAGCTATCCTTGGTGATGAGAGACACTAAACCCTCTGGGACATGCAGGAGCTCTCCTTGGTGATGAGAGATACTAAACCCTCTGGGGCATGCAGGATCTATCCTTGGTGATAAGAGATACTAAACCCTCTGGGACATACAGGATCTATCCTTGGTGATGAGAGATACTAAACCCTCTGGGGCATGCAGGAGCTCTCTTGGTGATAAGAGATACTAAACCCTCTGGAACATGCAGGAGCTATCCTTGGTGATGAGAGATACTAAACCCTCTGGGACATGCAGGAGCTATCCTTGGTGAAGAGAGATACTAAACCCTCTGGGACATGCAGGAGCTCTCCTTGGTGATGAGAGATCCTAAACCCTCTGGGGCATGCAGGAGCTATGCCTGATAGAGAGATATTAAAGGTTATCAGTAGAACTAAGCAATCACATAATTTATGAGGCTGAGGCAGGGGGATCATGATTCTATTCAGTACTCGGGCCTTTAAGACCTGCAAGGGAGCCTTTTGCGGTTGGAATGAGCACACTTACAAGTTTTCCAGTTTGTGGCTACTGATGTTATTCTGTTCAAGTGACTGGCATTTCTTTCATTTGCTAGCATCCCTGTTTGGGAATTCTATTGCAGAACTTTGCCAAGCCCACCCACTTTTCTTCTGCAGACCTCTCAGAAGGTGGGCAACTTCACCAGCATCCACTCCTAGGATCCCATTTCTACCAACCACTATTGTCTCCGTTTCCTTAACCTTCCTACCCTGTTACCTTCCCAGCTGGGATAAAGCAACTGAACAAAGCTGCTGATGGGAAAAATTTTAACTTACACTCAGAGGGTGGTGAGGTGGGCAAGCTCCATGATTGCAGGGGAAGCCTGGCATGATCAGAGGCTGCAAAAGCAGAGATAGTTGAATACTGGCAAGAGCAAGCTGGCTATAACACCCTAAGCCTGTCCCCAACAACACACCTCCTCCAACAAAGCTCAGTCTCCCACACTGCCATCAGCTGGGAACCAAGCATTCAAAATACATGAGTTTATGGGGGATATCTGATTCAAACCACCACACCTCCAAACCACATTCCCTTACTCAGAGAATCCTTCCCTCCATCACTTAGAAGTTTCCTTCCTTCAAGACCACCTTGAATGTCCCCTGGTCTCCCACTTTGAGAATAAGTCTTTATTGACAGTGAGCCTGTACCAATGATCAACACACAGAGGACACTCACTGGCCAGGAAATACTTCTTAAAGCATTCCAATTCCTCCAAACTCCCAGTAACTGCTTAGTCCTATTGAACCAGTCTCTCACACCAGAGGGCCTAGAAGTCTATTAATTAACCTAGCATTCTATGAAACTCTCCTATACAAGCCCTTCATGTCCCAAGCAACCTGCATGCCACTTCTCTGAAATCACAGGACAAGAGTCTGAGAACAACCATCAGGGTTAGTCAACATTCACTAAATCATCTTTGAGGTTACTGAAGCCCTCTGTGCTGCCAGTTTTACTGAAAATCATCAATCCTGTGGTAAATGTTAACCAAGTTTGCTTTCTATAGAAAATGCTTAACAATGTTTGTAATTATACCTGTTTTAAAGTCAAGGACAATTGGAAGATGGCCAGGGACAATGCAGAAATCTTTCTCCAGGTTGTCCATGTGACAGCATGTGCGCTCCTACATGTAATAGTAATAAAGAACCGGGAAAGGAGGCTAAATATGGAAGTGTTATTATGTGACACCATGTATGTGAAGCAGCACATACAGCTTCCTGGCCTTACAAAGGACATTGCAGATGGCTCAGAAAGAGTTAATGACTGGAGTGTTGATCTTTACATAAAGGAAGGTGGAAGTGACTCGGTTAAGTTTAGGATATTCATGTTTTCTTAAACTGTGTTAAACCAAAAATAAATAGGTGTAGTTTATTTGTATAGTACTAGATTTAAAAACAAACTTACAAGTTCCCATCCATGTTCTGTCTTCAATATTACAACTGCCTCATTCCACCACCATGAATTCCTCTGCAATTGACCCTTCCTGTCATTCCAAGGGACTGGGGTGTGGGTGTTTCTCTTGGAAGCACACCCCCAATCCTAATTCCTCCACTCCTTGCTTCTGCCTATTTGAAATGCTTCTTTATGACATAATATAAAAACCACTACCTAAAATTTTGATCCTGCCTGTGTCATCACATAAAGAGACCTAGGTGATCTGTGAGGCGCATCTGCCTGGTCCTTTGTAGTCCTTTACGGTTTCCATTTTTACTTCCATGGCAGCCCTTAGATGGACGTAAGGCAGGATTCTACACTTTCATACAGCAAATTCAATTTCAGGGACGTTATACACCTATCCAAGATCCCACAGAAAATAAAACACTAACATGAGCTAAACTCACACCTCTGCTACATGCTGTGCTGAGTCCAAGAGAATGGAGCTGTGATTCCCAGGTCCCTTCCAGTGTTCACATTTTATGCTTCTATTTGCAATTTTTTTTCCTTTTCATCCAACATAAAAACTAGGGGTGGGGATATATATATTTGAACTATCTTTGCATTTTTCTTTCATTTCTCAACTAGTGGAAGTTGTTTTTTCAAACAGTCCCCAGTTGTGTCGCTCTGAAAGCTATTGAATTTTCCTTTTTACAACTTTAAAAGATACCTCTAATTCTTATTCCCCATTAGTAGTATAAAAATATTTTTTTTTTCTATTGATCTGCAATGTCTCTTATCTCCATCTGGGAAATTGTTGTTTTCTCCTCCGGAGGCGCCGTGGGCCATCGGTGGAGGGAAAACAGAGAAGCGGCGGGAGCCAAGGGCTGAGCTGTCTGCTGTCCGCTGTCTCAGGGCTGGGGCCCACAGAGCTGGGGGGATGGTGCAGGGGGTCCAGCGGGACACAGAGGCGAGCAGATGCGTATTGTATATCCACGTGGTTCTTTATTCAATTGGGGGACTTACATTTTATAGGAAAAAGGGGGTCTGGGGCATGGGGAATGG
>PVHP010046305.1:0-13340 GCA_004024765.1 Zapus hudsonius | reverse complement strand
TTCACAGAGCTTTTACTATTTAGTTAGATGAGCAGTCCAAGAAAGATAACAGAAAAGCTCCCTTTATGAAAAAGAGAGGTTCGTGAGAGAAAGGTCTGAAGCCTGCCCCCCTACCCCGCTGGGGTAGGGGGTACAGGCCTTACCTCACTGAGGCCTGGGTCAGCAGTCCTTCTTACTCCATTGCCATGTGGGGAAAGAGAGCGAGTTCTCTAGTGGAGCTAGTTTTAAGTCCTCCCCAGGTGAGTCAGAGGGACAGCTGATTGGTTCATATCTGACCAATCAGTTTTAGCACCTAGGTTGTAGCTCTAACTAGACACCTCCCATTCAAAGGGAGGGGCTGGAAGGGGAGGAGCAGGTCTCTATACACACCTGACTGTCACAAAACCAGGCATGATTTTGGGGAGGAAAGAATTTATTGAAACTGTCAGATCCAGGGGAAGTTATGGAAAAAAGGCTGGCTCCCTTTTACAGAAGCAAGCAGAGAGACAGAGACACACCTCCAGAAGCCAGCCAGGAAGCACACTGTAATTCACAAAATGCAAAACTGCCAGACCAGGTTCTGGCTCTTCTTTTGCATATCTATCCCTAGTATTTTGCATTCAAATTAGAAAGGACCAGTCCCCAGGAGGCTAGGCCAAAATGACACTTCCTCCAGCCAGAAGCCTGGAGATAATAATTTAATAAACACAATTATAATAAACTCTATTGGGGGACATTATTCAAACTAACACAAGTGTAACAATAAGCCATGACATCCTTTAGCAAAGACTTAGTATACCATTTTCCTTGAGTCTTAATTCCAGGAGCACAGGAAGCTCAGAGTTCCGTTTATGATTCTTTCTCTATTTTCTTAGGTGTCTATCGTTCTCTGTTTCTGAATGTGCACAGGCTTTATGAGGCTTCTAAGAAGAATTTGACTAAAAGCTCCACTACTTGGCCACTTTCTAAAAGGAATTAAAACACATTGAGCATATGATTTTTATATTTTTCTTAAAGTTTTGTGAGCATAGAAGGTCACATCAATGAGGCTATGGCCATCTGCCATTTCACAGGTCCTTACCCTTCTTCCTTAATCTCAAACCAGGTCCCTCAAGATCATGTCCCTCCTAAATTTTGCATATGTGACTCACCCTTACATGGGAAGCCCTTTGAGAAACACAATATGCTCCCCATTTAATTTCTCTCTAGTGGAGAAGCCCACTGTTCCTGTGAACATTTTTTTTTGCAGGCTCCCTCAATTCCAATGAGAAAGTTTTTTTTTTAATCCCACTACATATATCTATTTCAAATTTTCTCCATAATTCATTTAAGTTGAAAATGTACTATTTTATGAAAGGTAACTTATTTTCTCATGTTTTCAAAAAACAGGGAAAGGAAAAAGTAAACAAGGACGAATCTACATAAAGTATTAAAATATTGTTCATTTTCTGCCTCAGTTGGTATTTTTCATGCCCTGTAATTTTCAGAATGTATACAGTCACTTTCTATTTCCTGGTTACTGATTAATAATACCCTAAGCATCTTGCTCTAGCTAGTGAGACTTGCTCATTTCCTTTCCTAACACTCCTGGAGGAATCCCCTTCCATGATTATAATTAAAAAGTGGAGTTAGCTGTGGCTCTCTTCTTCCTATTTACACCAGCAATTCTCACAGGCCCTGAGTAATTGTTCCTCTTTTAAGGCATGACCTGAATGAAAACATTGAGAGTCATTATACTGGCTTTTAGTCTGTTCAATAATTTGTGAAGAGATTAGAAAAATATAGCAGGACTGAACAGAATTCATAGCATGTCTAACTCTCCCACCCATCTCCATGTATTCATTACCCATTTGACAAATTTTAATAGAAGTAACCTTTTGTATTTTTTAATTTAAATAATTTTCTGCATTTATGTGATACACTGTAAAGTTTACATGTGTGTTTAGAGGAATGATTAAATCTACCTAATTAACATGTCACCTTATATACTTTTTGTTTTGAAAATACTTAAAATGCACTCTTTTAGTAATTTTGAAATGTGAAATACATTATTAAGTTTGTTGACCATGCTGTACAATAATAACTCAGTAAAATGTTTGCCTATCTGAAATTTGTACCTTTGCCACACATTTCCTCCTGCCTTACTTCTTCCTCACCTATAGCCCTGGTAACCCATGTGCTTCTGGATGTGACCTTCCTCCTCATAACCTCACAAATCTGGAGGAAAAGTAATAACTATTCTGTTCTTAACCTTTTTGAGTTTGACTTTTTACAATTTATATATTCAATCATGAAATATATTTCTTTCTGTGCTTGAGTTATTTCACTTAGTATAATGTCCTCTAGGTTCATCCATGTTGTAACAAACATCAGAATTTTCTTCTTTTTAAGACTAAGTAGTTTTCTATTGTGTGTATATAACACACTTTCTTTAACCTTTCTGTTGATAGACACAGATTGTTTACATTTTTGGCTATTGTGACTAGTGCTGCAAGGTACGTGGGAATACAGGTGTATTTTTAACATTTTGATTTCATATCCCTTAGAACTATACCTACTAATTCTCTTTTTAGATTTTGTTCTAGACACTCTATAATATTTTTGAGATATAACATTTTTATTGCAAGTTTTTCCATATTTATTGACAATAATTAGATACATTGTATTAGCAAGTCTTATGATACCACCATTTCCATCCTACCTGTCCCCAACCCACTGAGGGCCCTCAGTGGGCATGCTGGACCAGTCTAATGGGTATAGCCTCTCTGTAGATCTCTGGTCACTGAGGGTTTTCTCTTGGAGCCCATGTTCTTGGTCGTCATATGAGTTTATCATGGGTCCTAGTACCAGTTCAGGTTTACCTGCCACTGAGTGGATCTCTTAGCCAGTTAACAAGCTGTTGATTATCCACCTAGGTTTAGTGCTACTATTGCGTGGATGAGCACTTCTTGGTTTACTGGTCTCTACCATACAGCAGCGTTTTCAGCATTCTTGTAGCACCATGCAGTCTTGTGTAACAGTGACCTCTGCTTCCTCAGAACATCTTTGATCAGTTTCCCCTGGCAGCTCATGTAACGCCTTCTAGCACTGCACATGCTACCATTTGTGGGCTGGTTACCTTTCTGCATTAAGCAGGGTCTCTCAGTACTGTGTGACAATGTAGGGTCCAGACCCCCAAGAAAGACCACCAGAGACTCAAGTCAGAGCAAAAGTAAGGGTCACTTTATTCAGGCAGGTTTGAATCCGGACCATGGTCAATCAGTCACTCAGCGAACTGAGACCAATGGTAACGGTTGCAGAGACTCAAGCCTTTTTATAGACAGAAGTAAACAGTTTTGGGGAATTTCCATAGTTGGTCTTTACTGTCCGGACCTTCCAGTCCAAGGATCAGGGTCTGCGCAATACAGAAACCAGGTAAGCGGAACTAGGACCAAGGCCGGAGCAGCATATGTCCAGTGTTTAGTTATTCTTATCTCTTCACATTCCTACAGCAGAAACATTTTTACAGAAGCCAAAGTAGCAGCTAGTCTGCCTTCCAATTTTATCAGACAGCTGCATATCTCAGGGTCTTATGACACAGTCAGTTATTTTTTAGCTTAAGTGAGCAATTTAAACCTTTAGATATTTTTTCTAAAATTAAGTATTTTAGACATTTTCTACTTTACAAGAGAAACATAAATGTCACAGGTACACTTCACACTTCACAACAACAGTCTGTGGTATCTCCAGCAATAGGGTCTTACCTTTTTTGCCTGGGGTGGGTATTCACAATCTTTGACATAATCCTGTCTTATTTAGGGGAACTTGTGGGTTTCTTTGTCTAACAGCTCAGTGTGGGAAGTAACTATTGACTGGGACAGTGAGTTACAGGCCAGAGCAAATTGTCTTGGGGTTAAGCTACATCCTACCTTATTCAGGGCCTCTTTTTCCCTGATGATGCCCATGGCTTCCTCAAGAATTTACTGTATAAAAATGTGGATTTTATGGTATCATTCATTACTGGTTTAGATTGATGTGTAAGTCCTCCCACCCTCCCCTCCCTCCCATCCCCAATTTCTTCTAGTCTCTTTGTAAGTCTCTCAATTCCCTGACAGGTTTTCTTACTGTTCAGGCTTAACTTGGTTTGGAATTGCATATGAGGGAGAATATGTTCCTGTGTGAGGTAGCTAAGAATGATCTGCTCCAAGTCTATCCATTTTGCTTTAAAATTTCATTATATAATTTTTCCTTTTAGCTAAGTAGAATTCCATAGTGTATATGTACCTTAGTGTATATGTATCTCCTTGTCCAGAGATGGGCATTTGGGTGGATTCCAATCCCTAGCTATTATGAATTGAGCTGCTATAAACATGGTTGACCAAATGTCTCTGTGCTAAGGCAAGAAGTCTTGAGGGTAGACGCCCAGTGGAGGGATAGCTGGGTCCATTGGTAGCTCTATATCCTTCCTATTCAAGAACCTCCACACTGCTTTCCATAGTGGTTGTACAAGTTTTCAATCCTAACAGCAATGAATGAGGGTTCCTTTTTCCCCCACATCCTCCCCAGCATCTGTTGTCATTGGGTTTTTAAGTGATTGCCTTTCTGACTAGAATAAGGTGGAATTTCATTGTTGTTTTGATTTGCATTTCCCTGATGATTAAGGATGATGACCATTTTCTTAAATGAGAAGAGGCCATTTGTGTTTCCTCCTCTGTGAATTTTCTGTTGATCTCAGTGCCCCATTTTGTGATAGAGCTGTTTGATTTTTTTATTATTTAATTTTTTGTGTTCTTTGTAAAATCTAGTTATTAGGCCTCTGTCTGAGTTATGGCTGGCAGATTATCTCCCAGTCTGCTGGTGGTCTATTGGCTCTGAGTATGGTATGCTTGTCTATAAAGAAGCTTTTTAGCTTGGTGAGATCACATTGGTTAAATGATTGTTGTAATTCCTGGGCTACTGGGTATTTGTTCAGGAAGTTTTTCTATACTCCTATGACATGGACTGTACCTTCTATTTTTCTACCAGGGTTTTTAGAATTTCTGGTCTTAATGCTGAGGTCTTTGATCCATTTATAGTTGATTTTTCTGCATGGTGAGTAGAGTGGGTCTAGTTCATTCTCTTACATTTATTTTTACAATTTGCCCATCACCATTTGTTGAAGATTCTATCTTTTTGCCATTGAACTTTGTTGGCACCTTTGTCAAAGTTCAAGTAACTAAAGTTTCTCATACTAAGAGCAGGGCCTTCAATTCTGTTCCATTGGTCTGTCTGTTTTTATGCCAATACCATGCTGTTTTTGTTACTATAGCTTTGTAGTATATCTTTAGATCAGAAATGGTGATACCTCCTGAGGAGCTTCCCCCCCCTTAGGATAGTTTTGGCTATTCAGGGCCTTATGCCATTCAAAATAAAATTTGAGATTATTTTTCTCTATATATAAAGAATGAAGCTGGGATTTTTATTGGTATTGTTGAATGTATAATTCATTTGAATGTATTGCCATTTTCACAATATTCTACCTATCCAGGAGCAAGGAAGATCTTTCCATCTTTTCATGTACTCCTCAGTTTCCTTCTAGAGTGTTTCTAGGTTTTTGTTTAAAGTCTTTCATATCTTTGGTTAGTGTTATTCCAAGGTATTTTTTGAGGCTATTGAAAATGCGACAGTCTTACTGATTTCTTTTTCGGTATGCATATCATTTGCATACAGGAAGGCTACTGATTTATGAGTGTTAATTTTGTATCCTGCCACTTTGCTGAAGGAATTTATCACCTTCCAGAGCTTACTGGCACTATCCTTTGGGTCTGTTACATATAGGATAATGTCATCTGCAAAAAGGGATAGTTTTACTTCTTCCTTTCCAATTTGTATCCCTTCTGTTTTCTTTTTTCTTATTGCTTTAGCTAGAACTTCAAGCACTATGTTGAAGAGCAATGGTGAGAATGGACATCCCTGTCTAGTTCTTGATTTTACTGGGAACTCCTTGAGTCTTTCCCATTGAGTATGATTTGGGCTTTAAGAGATTTGTATATGGCCTTTATTATGTTGAGGCATAAGCTCTCTGCCCAGTCTGTCCAGTGTTTTGATCATGAAGTAATGTTGAATTTTGTCAAAGGCATTTTCTGCATCAATTGAGATGGCCATGTGTTTCTTATGTTTATTGATGTGGTGGATTACATTAATTGACTTCCATATGTTGAATCATCCCTGCATCACTGGGAAGAAGTCTTCCTGATCATGGTGGATAATACTTTTAATGTGTTGTTATATTTGTTTTGTGAGGATTTTGTTCAGAATTTTGGCATCATAGTTCATCAGGGACATAGGTCTTTCTTGTTATATCTTTGTCTGATTTTGGTATTAGTGTGATGCAAGCACCATAGAAGGAGTTTAGAAGGAATTCCTCCTCTCCTATTACACGAAAAAGCTTCAGAAAGAGTGGTTTCATTTCTATGATGAAAGTTTGGTAGAATTTGGATGAGAATCCATCTGGTCCTGTTTTTTTTTTCCTTTTGGGAAGGTTTTTGATTATAGTTTCAATCTCAGTGGATTGATAGGATTATTTAACAGATTTATTTGTTCTGGGGTTATGTTTGGTAGGTGGTAGGTATCCAGGAATTCTTCTATTTCTTTCAGGTTCTCCAATTTAGAGAGGTTTTGGAAGGTCTGAGGATTCTTCCAATTTCATTTGTATCTGTTCTGACTGCTCCCTTTTCATTTCTCATTTTGTTGATTTGTGCCTTCTCTTTTTTCCATTTAATTAAATTGACCTCAGGTTTTAGGATCTTATTTATTTTTCCAAAGAACCAACTCTTCATTTCATCTATTTTTAATTGTTTTCTTTGTTTCCATTTCATTAATCTCAGCTCTGATCTTAATTATTTCTTTTAGTCTTGAGCACCTAGGGTTGGATTGTTCAAGTTTTTCCAATGCCGTTAGGTGAGTGGTTAAGTTATTGATTTGAGATCTCTCTGTCTTTGTTATGAAGGCATTTAAAGCTATGAATTTTCCCCTTAGGCCTGACTTTATTGAGTCTCATAAGTTTTGGTATGTTGTGTCTTCATTATCATTTACTTCAAGAAATGTTTCAATTTCCTTTTTAAACAACCCATTTGTTGTTTAATAGCATAGTTGCCAATAGTTGGTGTATTTTCTGTTGTTCCTCCCATTGTTAATTTCCAGTTTTAACATATTGTGGTATGATATGATGCAGGGGCTACTTTAATTTACTTAAATTTATTGAGGCATGTTTTATGTCTTAATGTGTGGTCTGTTTTGGAGAAGGTTCCATGGGCTGCTGAGAACTATGTATATTCTATGGTTTTTGGATGGAATGTTCTGTAGACATCTGTTAGGTCTAGTTGATCTGTGGTGTTGTTAAAATCTGTTATTTCCCTGCTGATCTTCTGTTTGGGCGATCTGTCTAGAGATGATAGTGCTGTATCAAAGTTTCCTGCTATGATAGAATTTGAGTTTATTTCTTTTTTGTTTTTGAGTAAGTTTTGCTTTATGAACTGTGGTGCACCTGTTTTTGTTACATATTTATGATAGTGATATAGTTATATCCTCCTGCTGGATCGTTCCCTTAATTAGTAAAAAGTACCTTTCATTGTCCTTTTAAACTAATTTTAAAGTCTATTTTGTCAGATATTAATGTAGCCACACCTGCTTGTTTTTTATTTCCATTTCCTTGGAAGATCATTTTCTATCCTTTCACCCTGAGGAGATTAATGTCTTTAGAGGTGAGGTACATTTCTTGAAGGCAGCAGATGGAAAGGTCCATTTTTCTGAGCCATCCTGTTAGTCTGTGTATTTTTATGGGTGAATTAAGTCTGTTAATATTCAAAGTTATAGCTTTGAGGTTTGCTTTAATCCCTGCCATGGTGCACGGTTTATGGGGGTTGTTGCCTCATATGTTATTATGGGCCCATTTATTTGGGTTATTGTGCTCATCTTCTATTGGGCTCTTGAGGTTGGTTGTTCATCTCTTCTGTGTGGAATATTTCCTGCAGTATCCTCTGCAAGTTTGGCTTTGTTTCATTTAATCATAGAGTTGGTTTTTATCATGGAACATTTTCATTTCTCTGTCTATTATGAGGGATACCTTTACCAGGTACAATAATCGGTGTTGGAAGCCATTTTTTAGGCCTTGTAGAGCGTTGTTTCAGTCTCTTCTAGCCTTCATGGTTTCCAATGAGAAGTCTGAGGTAAGTCTGATGGGGTGGCCTTTATATGTTTCCCTCTTGCTTTTTTTTTTTTTTAGCACTCTCTTTGCTTTTGTATGCCTAGCATTTTAACTAAGATATGTCTTAGAGAGTTCCTTCTTTCATCCTGTCTGTTTTGAGTTCTATGGGTCTCTTGTATCTGGACAGGCCTTTCTCTTGAAAGATTAGGACAATTTTCTTCAATAATTTTGTTGAATATGTTCTCTATGCCTTTTGGCCTGGCTTTCTTCTCCCTCTTGAATCCCTGTGATCCTGATATTTGGTCTCTCTAGGGTCTCCTACAGATCCTTCATATTTTGTTCACATAATCTTTGAATTTATTGAAGTGTTTACAATCCTTATTCATTTCTTCTGTCTTGTCTTTAAGGTCTGAGAATCTGTCCTCCAGGTTACTAACTCTGGAATTGAGGAATTCAAAACATGCTTTTTAAAGCTGTTTGATTTTTGATTTCTGTTATATTTTTGTTCATAGTCTCCATTTCTATGGTAAGTTCCAGTTTCTATCTAGTTTTGTTTTTGTAACGTTTCCTGGAATTTGTTCTTGAATTTGGTTTTGTTCTCATTAAACTTAATCAGCTGATTGTTGAGCTCCCCACATAGTTGGTTTACCCTCAATTTGCTTAATGCACTTTTGAAGTTGCTCTGATTTTTCTCAATTAAGTTGAGTCTGATGGTGAGGCTTGTGTAGTTGAGATTCATTTAATTTATGTCTTTTTTGATGGTTTCCAGCTCAAACAATATCTTGGTCAGGGTATCATTGAAGTTATGACCTTAGGTTATTTCACTCTCATTTTGGGGTTGTACTTCTGTTGTTTCCTTGACATTTTCAGTGGCAACTTCCATTGTGGGTCTAGGGGGGGCTTGGTGGGGAACTTTTAGTTTGATGTGTTGTGGTATTTTTACATTGTGGTATTCCCATTTCTGGATGAAGAACTGTGACTTGCATTTCCACTCTCCCAAACTTGGCTAGAGCTGACTTCCCACAGCAGCTGTAGCTGGAGTAGAATTTTTCACTGTTGTAGTTTCCACAGTAGCTGTTATCTGAAGTCTGGTTTACTCTGGAGCTATATCCTCTATGGATAGGCTCAGGAGCTGAGAGGAGTGCCTGCCCATGCTGGGTGGCCTATCTGCCCACGCAGAGTGGAGGATAGAGGGGGGTCACGGCAGGGGATGCCAAGGTCCTGCTGGTTGGGGTGCAGCCTACCTGCCTGCCTGTGTGGTGCCAAGGAAAGAGTGGACTGGGCATTGTGTCAAGAGGGGTGCCGAGGTCCTGCTGGTCGGGGGTGGCCTACCTGCCTCCCTTTGGGACATGGAGGTGGGAGTGGAGTGGCCCTCCATAATGTTTGCCATAATGATATTACTAATTAACATTCCTATCAACCGTGTACATGGGTTCCCATTTCTCCATGTTATTGTAATCACTAGTCTTTAGTTGTTTTATTGTTATTATTATTATTATTATTGCCATTCTAACAGGTATTTTACAGTACTTCCTAGGTGATTGCTGAGATTGATCCTTTATTTCATACATGTGTTGGCCACATACTTATTGTATTCTCATAAATATCTCTTCAGGTTTTTGACCATCGCAGTTGTCAGAATGCTTATGCCTTCCTAATTTATTCACATGTTGAAACATAATCCCCAAAACAGTAGTGTTAATAGGTGGATTAAGAATTAAGTCATGGGACACCGGAGCGGGGTGTCCCGGCCAAGTGGCCAGCTCCAGCACTGTGGCGGTCTTTCTCTGTTTCAGTGGAGGCAGCCATCTTGCTCTCACCACTTGCCGGTGTTGGAGGACCCTCCCCGCTTCAGATTTACCAACAGCATGAATCAAGAAAAGTTAGCCAACCTTCAGGCTCAGGTCCGGATAGGGGGCAAGGGTATAGCTCGCAAAAAGAAGAAGGTGGTACATAGAACAGCTACAGCTGATGACAAAAAACTCCAGAGTTCTCTAAAAAAGCTAGCTGTTAATAACATAGCTGGTATTGAAGAGGTGAACATGATTAAAGATGATGGAACAGTTATTCATTTCAACAATCCCAAAGTCCAAGCTTCCCTCTCCGCTAATGTCTTTGCTAATACCTGGTCATGCAGAAGCCAAACCAATTACAGAAATGCTTCCTGGAATATTAAGTCAGCTTGGGGCTGACAGTTTAACAAACCTTAGAAAGCTAGCTGAACAGTTCCCATAGCAAGTATTGGATAGCAAAGCACCAAAACCAGAAGATATTGATGAAGAGGATGATGATGTTCCAGATCTTGTAGAAAATTTTGATGAAGCATCGAAGAGTGAAGCTAACTAAAATCTTTTCTGATTTGGAAGCTGGCATGGACTAGATTTAACAATGAGCTTTGTGGTTCCAAAGTTTTTCAGACACAAAGAAATCAACTGTTACTAGTTCAGTAATATAAATATTTTGTATATTAATCATGCTGTTTGTACAGCATTTCTTGGTCATTTGATTTTGCATTTTGCACTTCCTCCCAGGATCTTTGCTTTTGGTCAAAATACAAAGTATTGATGCAGCTTGAGGGTATTTTGGGTTTTGATTCTTTTTTGTTTGGGGGGAGGGGTTTTCTTGGTGTGTGTTTGTCTATATGTGCGCGTGGGTATGTGTGTACGTGGTGGAGAGCAGACTGGAAAACAGCTCTATTTATCCTCTTCCTTCCCCAGTAGAAATAAAACAAATCTTTTCATTTGTTACTTTCTTTTAATAATGCACAACTATGGATATCTGATTTCATATTTGAAGAGATTCCTACCATTGGAGACTTGGTTTAACTTGCTTGGTTAACTCTGTCATTTTTTTTTAATATACTTCTTTCTCTCCATTGAAAATGTGCCGGCTCCTGCCGAGTAACAGGTTGAATGTCTTTGGTGTGGCCCCAGAAGAGTTTCTCTTGCCAGCTTTCATCCCAGTGCTTTTTCTATCTCTCCTTTTGCTTAAGTGGATAAGTCAGCCTTTCTTCCTCATCTTCTGCCTAGCTTGAGAAGGATGTTCTCCATGTAGAGCTAAGCAAGTGCCAAATCCCTCTTTTTGTAAGATTTTTGTCTCCTCATTTTGAGGAACAGCTCCATCTTTAATGGCTCATTTCCCCTCGTTTTAGTTTGGTAACCTTCAAACATGTGCTTGCTAACTAACTGCTGCCTTAGCCTGTGTCCTAGCTGTTCTGGGTAGCACGTACAATATTGCTTCTTCTTCAGCAGGGTTGAACTTGGGAATGCCCTTTTGAATGAGAAGAAAGCAGGCCAGAGATGTCCCCTAGCATATGTGAGCATTCTGTGAAAGGTATTTCTTCTCTGGGCCTTGAACCTACCTCTGAGTTAGAGCCTATTACTGATGATAGCTACTTACAACACCCTCCTGCATGCTTAGAATAATGCTTTGGGGGGAGCAATATAAAACACAGCATTTATATTTTTACCTCCTTTTAGAAGACTTGAAGGTATGTTCACTCACGTTTTCCTCGTACTATCTGATAAAAGCTTACCTTTTGCATATCGTCATTTATTATAGACACTATATTAGCATAAGATTTTCAACTCTCACTTCCTGGCCCATCACCAAGCTGACTGCAGCTTTCTAACCTTGCAGCCAACTTGTTTCAAGCTGGTGATCTTGCCTTGGCAGCTAGTGGAGCCCAGCAGCACGCTGAGAGAGCCATAGATAGGAAGGCAGTGCTCTTACTGGTTTTCCAGCCAAACTTCCAATTTTCATTCAGTTTGTTGATCATTTTACCTGTTGTGTTTTATATAATATATGGACTTAACAAAAATACCAGTAATAAAACAATAGTACAAAGGGAAAAAAAGAATTAAGCCATGGGCTAGAGGGATGGCTCAGTGGTTAAAGTGTTTGCCTGAAAGCCTCACAGCCTGGGTTCCATTTCCCAGTGCCTACTTAAAGCCAGGTGCACAAAGTAGTACATGTATCTGGAATTTGTTGGCAGTGCAGGAGGCTCTAGCGTGCCCATACTCTCTGTCTGCCTCTTTCTACCTCTCTCTCTCAAATGAATAAAAGTATAAAAAAAGAAATCATGAGCAGTTAGCACCATTATAAAAGATGTCTGAGATAGCTCTTCTGCCCTGTTTTTGCCTGTGAAGACAGCAAGAAAGCACCATCTAAAAAGCAGAACATGAACCCACATCGACACACTGCAACATGGTCTTAGGCATCCCCTTCTCCAGAACTGTGAAGAAAAAATTCTATGCAGATTTAAAATTACTTAGTCCAGGGTATTTTGTTACAGCAGCCCACAAAGATGAAGACACCTACTTTAAACAGGTTCTTTGTATTCTAACCAGATTTTTGTTATGTACACATTTTGAAAAATGACCCTTTGTCAGATGAGTACATTGCACATATTTTCTCATAATCCATGGATTGTTTCATCATTTTGATGATAATCACCTGTTTTGTGTTTCATCATCTTTATTATATCAAAACTTTTGTCTACTTTTGGATTCATATTTAAGAGATTATTGTAAAAAACAATGCCATAGAAATTTTCGTATGTTTTCATTAAGTAGTTTTAAAACTTAAGGTCTTATATTTAAGTCTTTAACTGAGGTGATTTTTATAATAGTATGAGGTAGGGATTCAATTTCATTCTTCAACAAATCAATCCTCAGTTTTCCTAATATCATTAGATCAAAAAATTCATTCTGTTGTTTAAGGAAAGGGCTGCCATAATGTCTCTTAGTATATATTTTGGTAAGGAATAGTAGTTTCCTAATTCCTTGTTATTTTCTCTTATTCGTTTTTTTTTTTTTTTTTTTACTTTATTGTCCATAATGAGTTACAACATTTAGTGGGCAAACAATGAGTTGTTATCCCCAATTTGCCAATGCCACCCTCCCCATCACCAGTCAGCTGGATATCCTCCTCCATTGGCTATCTGTATCAGTCTTTGTGGTAGAGGACCATGGATAGCCCAGTCTTCAGCTGGGTTCTCATGACCCAAGTGTGTTGTTACTGAGGGGTGCCATGCCTCTGATATTCTCCTGCACCACAGCTCTCACAATCTTTCCACCCCCTCTTCTGCTCAGTTCCCTGAGTCGTGAGTATTAAGGCTTTTTTTTTTTTTTTTTTTTTTTTTTTTTTTTTTTTTTTTTTTTTTTTTTTTTTTTTTTTTTTTTTTTTTTTTTTTTTT
>PVHP010046304.1:0-13363 GCA_004024765.1 Zapus hudsonius | reverse complement strand
AAAAAAAAAAAAAAATTAAAATTGAAGGCTTAGTTCTTCACAGATCACCAGTGGGAAAGGTATCCTCTCACTCTGTATGTTTGAGTCACATACCCTGAAGTCTTTTCTCATTGGCTTTTCTCTTGGGGTAAATGAGCACTATGGATTTTCTCAAATTACAGGAAAGACATCCAGGAGACAGCAAAAACTATAATGAATGTATCCGACATGAAACCATCAGAGTTGCAGTCTGTGACATGATGGAAGGAAAGTGTCCCTGCCCTGAACCCCTAAGGTAGGTTTGTTTGTGTCTGCTAGGACTTTTCTTTTTTTTTTTTTTGGTTTTTCAAGGTAGGGCCTCGCTCTAATCCAGGCTGACCTGGAATTCACTATGTAGTCTCAGGGTGGCCTCAAACTCACAGCAATCCTCCTACCTCTGCCTCCCGAGTGCTGGGATTAAAGGCATGCGCCACCATGCCCGGCTCTGCTAGGGCTTTTGTTTCAGAGTCAAGGGACTAAAGATGATGGAGATTTTTTCCTTTTTTGGGGGGGAGACATTTTTGAGGTAGGGTCTTCTATTAGCCAGGCTGCCCTGGATTTCATTGTATACTCTCAGGGTGGCCTCTAACGCAAGGCGATCCTCCTATGTCTGCCTCCTGAGTGCTGGGATTAAAGGCCAGGCTTCTTGCTTTTTTATAAAACCCCCTCACTGCTGATGATCAAACCCAGAGTTTTACACATGCTAGGCAAGCACTCTATCACTGAACTAAATCCCTGGCCTTGGGTTTTTTGAGAGTGTGTGTATGCACGCCAGTGTCTCACCACTACAGGGGAATGCCAGTCTGACTGTATATAGATAGCTGGGGAATTGAACGTGAGCCAGAATTTTTGGCAAATACTAGCCCCAGATTCATGCTTTTTCTTTCTCCCCCCTCCTCAGGTGAGTTCTCACTCTAGCCCAAGATAACCTGGAATTCACTATGTAATCTCAGGCTGGCCTCAAACTTAGAGCTATCCACCTACCTCTGCCTCCCAAGTGCGCCCCACACCCAGCCCAGGTTCATGCTTTTAAAGAGCAAAGTGGCATCAGTTACCTGAGGAAGTTGAGGGAATTTCTCAGTTCATTAAGAGTACAAAGTCTGGTGGGAAAGGCAAGTTCATGCCCTCAGGGAGCTCTGGTTTGGTGAAGGCTTAGACACATTAACTGTTCTGCAGCTGAATGAGAGCATGTACTTCATAATATGCATGTTTCATGTTTCCAAATGCTAAAACAGGCTGCACAAAGTAGAGTCAGTTAAACTTTTAGTAATTAGGATGGCCTAGCAAGATGGTGGACATTGAAAATGGCAGGAGTTGAGGTGGGATTCAGTGGCGAGTGTTACCAGCACTGTAATTTTGTGAGTTCTCAGTTACAACAGAAGTCAGCTTTGGTAGTCATCTGTTCCTTTTTCATTTAAAAGTCTGTGTGGGGGATGGAGAGATCGCTCAGAAGTTAAAGATGCGTCCTTGCAAAGCCTGATAGCCTGGGTTTGATTCCTAGTACCCACATAATGCTAGATGCACAAAGTGTCATGTGCATCTAGAGTTCATTTGCAGTGGCTAGAGGTCCTGGTGCACCCAAACTCACTTTGTCTGTCTCTCTCTTTCAAGTAAATATTAAAAATAAATAAAAGTCTGTTTGGGAAACCAAATCTTGGCCTGTGACTCTCGATTTTTAATTTGGCATTAAGATTAGGAAGTGACACACATAACACATGCCAAAAAAATAAGATGTGCTCCTAGGTTTCTAACTTTCCTGTTTGTTTTCTAGAGGGGTGATGGAGAAGTCTTTCCTGGAATACTATGACTTCTATGAGGTGGCCTGCAAAGATCGCTTGCATCTTCAGGGCCAGACTATGCAGGTAATACAGCCTCTGTTAATTCTAGAAGTCCCACAGCAGACCATGAAATATCCTCTCTCATAAGGGTTGACATCTACATCTCATAGAACTAAAGAGACCCTGTGTCATTTGAGGAACTAAGGCTTAGAGAGATGACTTGCTCATGCTCATGTGGATTTGGTTTCTCATTCATGGCATAGCTAGTATTCAGAGTAGAATGTCAGAATCACCTACTCTTTAGGCAGTAACCCCTTCCTAGTCAAGTCTTTTCAGCCATCCCAAGAAATTCAGCCCTCTCAGAATCTGGGATGGCTAGAGTCTCTATTGGAATACTGCCCTTGACCCTAAGGGTTCAAAGAGAAAGGTAGAAGTACATTGTCATTTGATTCCTATTCCAAAGGAGGTAAGAAGGGGGTTGGAGGGATGGATGGTTCAGTGGTTTAAGGTGCTTGCTGCCAAAGGAGGTAAGCAGTTTATTCTCTGCCTCAACTGAACAAATGTGCTTTGGCTTCAAATAAAGATGCAGATCCAGCTGTGTATAGTGGCACACACCTTTAATCCTAACACTCAGGAAGCAGAGGGGATAAAAAATGCAGATCTGGGCTGAACATGGTGGTATACATCTGTAATCCTAACACTTGGGAAGCTGAGGCAGTAGGACTGCAGTGATTTCAAGGCTACTTATTAAGACCCTGATGCAATTTTTTTTTTGTTTTGTTTTTCGAGGTAGAGTTTCACTCTAGTCCAGGCTGACCTGGAATTCACTATGTAGTCTCAGGGTGGCCTTGAACTCACAGCGATCCTCCTACCTCTGCCTCCTGAGTGCTGGGATTAAAGGTGTGCGCCACCATGCCCGGCCAATGCAATTCTTTATTAAATGTAGGACTGGGGATCAATAAATAACGTGTTTGCCATGCAAGCCTGAGTACCCACAGTCAGAATATCAGACCCCATGTAAAAGCAGGAATTCTGTAATCTCAGCATGCATGCTGTTGGTGACATGGGAGGCAGAGATACAAGAATTAACTAGAAGCTGGAGGGGCAGCAGACTAGAGAAGGCAGCACAGTGAACAGCTTAGAGAACCAGAGACCCTGCCTCAAGTGAGGTGGAAAGGCAAGGACTGATTCCTAAGAGGTATCAGCAACTGCCAGGCTCTTGTGTTGTGGCAAGAAAGCCTATATTCACAGACTCATCACATACACATAAAAACATCTTTAAGCTGGCTATGGTGGCACTCAGGAAGCAGAGATAGGAGGATTGTCCTGAGTTTGAGGCCACCCTGAGACTAGAGTGGATTCTAGATTAGCCTGGGCTAGAGCAAGACCCTACCTCACAAAACCAAAAGACAAATAAGCCTTCATCTACTTTTTTTTTGGTTTTACAAGGTAGGGTCTTGCTTTAGCCCAGGCTGACATGAAATTCACAGTGGCCTCAAATAAATTCAAGTGATCCTACTAAGAGTCCTGGGATTACAGGAGTGTGCCTCCATGCTAGGCTTTAGGGCTTATTTTAATTAAAAAATAGGTTCTTGTTGACCAAATTATAGTCTCACCTACTTAGTGAGAAAGTGAGGACCCTCTGTCCTAGAGAATCAGTTCTATCTTTGGGTCCCTCACTGGTTGTCTTGCTTAGAAATGGGGTGACTTGGCTGGATGTGGTAGTATATACCTGTAATCCCAGATACTTTGGAGGCTGAGGCAGGGGCTCACCTGGCTATTTTAGTGAGACTGTGTCTTTAAAGTTAAAAAGGACTTGGGGGAGGGACTGGAGAGATGGCTCAATGGTTAAAGGTACCTGTTTGCAAAGCCTGATAACCTGGGTTCATTTTCTTAGTACCCACATAAAACTAGATGTACAAAGTGGCCCATGCATCTGGAGTTTGTTTGCAGTGGCAGGAGGCCCTGGCACACTCCCTCACATTCTGTCTGCCTCTTTGTCTTTCTCAAATAAAATTTTTGTAAAGGACTAGGGATATTAACTAGTGGTGGACCCCTTGCCTGACATGCACAAGTCCCCAGGTTCAGTAACCATACCCACAAAGAAAAGAATTAGGGAGACTTTGGTAGTTGACTAAGATATTTTAAAGCACCCTCCAGCTCCTCTTAAGCTTTTTCTACTTCCCTAACACCCATCACAGTGGGGTATACGTCTTGTTTCTTTCTGGTGTGCTAATAACATATAGCTTCTCTATCCTAAAGGACTTATATCACCTGCCTCTTTGAAACATAAAGGATGAGGCTTGTTTCCTGAGGAAGCCTCCTTCCTCAGGAAGGAGGAAGTTTGTTTCCCATAAGGATATCTCATCACTGGTACTCTGTTGTATTACCAGTATTCGGTCTGATCTGAATAAAAACACTTTGCAGGGCTGAGGAGGTGCTCAGTGGTTAAATGCACTTGCTTGCAAAGCCTGATGACCTGGCTTCAATTCCCCAGTACCCATGTAAAAGCCAGACACACAAAGTGGCACATGGCATTTGAAGTTTGTTTGCAGTGGCAAGAAGCTCATAGCGTGTATATCTATCTTTCTTGTAAATAAATACCTAAAAAAAGAAAACACCTTGCAGTATGAGACAGGATGGGAGGGGCATCAGCCAGGGAAAGGAGAATGGGGAAAGGGAGTCAAAGAGGACAGAAGAAACATGTGGAGAATCGACAGTCCTAGAGTAAGGGTAGAACTCTCTCTGCCTTAGGAGACAATAACCCTAATCTAATGGAGGCAAAAGTTGGCCATAGTCACAATGATCATGATGCACCCATGGTGACTCCTCCTGAAGGAAATGTGGGCAGAAGCATGAGGTGGGGCTGAGAGTGTAGTTCAGTAGTAAGTACTTGCTTAGCATGCACAGGCCCTAAGTTCATTCCGTATAACTACAAAGAAAAATTGTAGGAGTTGTGAGGGGAGCAAAGAGAAGAAAGATCTCTTGTAGGTCAAAAACTTTAGTGTAACTGCCAAGCAAAGTCTCCCACTTGTTTGAACTCTGGCCACACTAATTAGCTGCCACAGTTCTTGTTTATCATGAGACCAGAGTGGCTGTGGTAGCACCAGGGCCTCCTGCCACTGAAAATGAACTCCAGGCACCTGGACTTACTGCCTTTACCGTGGGTACTGCGGAATCAAACTCAGGCATCAGGTTTTTCAAGCAAGTGCTGTTAACTGCTGAGCTATTTCCCCAGCCCATAGCATTTTAAACTCTGTTTTTATTTTTTACGTGCCCTATACTCTGGCTATAATTATTTTTGGTGGTTGGAAGACTGTTAAACCTTTTGTGAGTACTCAAGAGAGATTTGATCTACAACAAGGACTAAGAGCAAGGCTAGGTGATCAAGGTGGCCCTGGAGTGTTGTTCAGAAACCTAGACAGGTCACAATGGATCTTTGGAGAAGAGTACAGGCACTTATCTAGATGGCAGCATTTCTGCATTCTAGACCTGTTTGATTTTAGACATGTAGAGTTTCTTTGTGACAATAAGAAATGGAGAGATGGCTCAGGAGTTAAGGTAAGCCTGATGGCCCAGGTTCAAATCTCCAATACCAATGTAAAGCCAGATGCACAAAGTCACATGCATCTGGAGCTTGTTTGCAATGGCAAGAGGCCTTGGCATACCTGTTCATTCTCCCTGCTTGCAAATAATAAACTTTAAAAAAAATAGCGGGTGTGGTGGTGCATGCCTTTAATCCCAGCAGAGGATTAGGAGGAGGATTGCTGTGAGTTCAAGGCCACCCTGAGACTACAGAGTGAATTCCAGGTCAGCCTGGGCTAGAGTGAGACCCTACCTCGAAAAACCAAAAAATAAAATAAAACAAAGAAATAATAAGACCAGGTATGGTAGTGCAAGACTTTAATCCCAGCACTCTGGAGGCATAAGTAGGAGGATCGCCATGAGTTTGAGGCCAGCCTGAAACTTCATAGTGAATTCCAGATCAGCCTGTGCTAGAGCTAGACCCTACCTGCAAAAAAACAGATAAGATAGACAGAGAGCCAGGAAGTGATTTCAAAGCTAGCCTGGGACGACAGAATGAGTTCCAGGACAGCCTGGCCTAGAGTGAACTCTACCTCAAAACAAACAACAAAAATAATAATAAAACAAATGGACGATTATTTCCTTCTGGGGTTTGTAGAGGTTAGTTGAAAACACGCACACCTAATGATTGCAGTATTGGTCTTGAATTTCTCTTCTCTTGTTATCTTAGAAATTCCAGAAGCCCCATGGACTATAAAATTATTCCACAAGAGTGATATCCCTGTCTTGTTGAATGTCCCTTCCTGCATATTGGCTTACCTTTGAAGAATACAAACATCATTTTATTTGCAAGGGGGAGAGTATGAGCACACTAGGGTCTATTTAGGATCTTGGGAATTGAACCCTCGTCTTTGAGAGCAAGTGACCCCAAACACTGTGCAATATTTAAACATCAACCCAAGCTTGACCTATTTGAGGCAGGAATGAGCTGCAGCATCTGGGGATACCTACACTGCACTGTGCCCTCTGTCCCCATGGCCCAAAAGATGAGCTTACATTTCACCTGGGTCCAAGCCTGCTCTCTAAGCTGAACCAATCTTGAATCTTCCATGCCCTGTCTCCTTTCCCACAGGACCCTTTTGGAGAGAAGCGAGGCCACTTTGACTACCAGTCCCTCTTGATGCGTTTGGGACTGATTCGGCAGAAAGTACTGGAGAGGCTCCATAATGAGAATGCTGAAATGGACTCTGATAGCAGCTCATCTGGGACAGAGACAGACCTGCATGGGAGCCTAAGGGTTTAGACCCTGCTCCTCTGCCCCCTCCTTCTAGCAGCGTCCCTTCCCCCACCCCAAGGATGGAGAGGCACTGTGTATCTCCCTCCAGATGTGACAGCATCGTACAAGATGGCAAGAAGCAAGCAATCTTGTTTCCCTGGGGTGTGGGAGTGGGGCTGTTCCAATCTGACCTTGGCACTGAAGCATCCTAGATCAAGGGGCCAAGGTACCTTTGCAGGAGCACCTGGTGCAAGAAGCCTCTGGCAAAGCTAAACAACCAACACACCTCTGCAGGGCCAGCTCCTTAGGGACAGGAGAAGACACTGCAATTCCCAGAGGGAGTGTGCTGAGGTGGTTTAGGGGTATCTGGGAGCTTGGGGTGGGGTGGGGCTATCTGACACATGCAGTCTGGGTAGTAATGTTTGTCTTCAGTCTTGAAGCAGGGCTTCCCCAATGCCCTTTTCCTCCCTGCCTCTCTCCCCCATTATTATTTCCCACAGGCCAGCATAACTTTCCTAATTTATAGTCACTGTTCTAGACAGACCAAAGAGAAGGAACAGTGGTGGAGACTAGGCTGCTGATCAGTAAGCTTTACCTAGCACCTGAGCACCTTTCTCCCCTGTCTTCCCCACCCCCCCCTTTCCTCAGCATTTTAGGTTTTGGACAGAAGGTAAACCCAACTGGGACTGAACCCAGGCCTTGGTGAAGCCTGAATAGTCACCGAAAGAAGCTACAAACTTCCCACAATCAGTGATTTGAAAAGTTCCCAACACGGGCAGCTGCAGTGTGTGGGATTCAAGCCACTACATAAAATAGATTTACAGATTTTCCTGAGTACTAGTTGATAAGGGTGTTTCTTTTAGGGGTGGGGAAATCTTTGCTAGTCCTTGTTTTGTTTGCCTGTCCTGTATTTGCACCTCTGCCCACCTCCCTTCTCCCCTCAACCCCCCCAGGGATTTGTAGAGCAGCCAGTGGCAGATTAGGGTGGAGCCCAGAGACATTCCTGCCTCCCTTGGGGTTGCTGTCACTGGCTTTGACAGGTGTTTGCCTGGCTGTGTTGCTTCTGTCCTTTTGCTGGGTGGGTCAAGGAAATGGGCTTGCAGTGTCCCACAGTACTGAGTGTCAAGGGAGTCATTTGATGTGCTCTCTTCAGTAATTCCAGAATTTGCTGTTCTGGCTCCTAGTGGGTATGTGGTGAGGTGTGATACAGCCCCAGTCAGGATCCAGCGCTGCAAGAGGGAGAGAATAGCTATGCCTGCCTGCCCGCTGCTATAAAGGCCTCGTGCCTTGTGGATCATGGGACTCCCCTGGAGGGGTGGGGAAGGGATAGGGCACAAAGACGAACCTCCCACTGTGGGAGACAGGAAGCAGTACACTTGGGGAACAGTTTATCTGGGATACCTGAAGTCTAGCTCCTGCTTCCATTTTCCCTCTTCCATTCCCAGAGCAAGTCCAGGGCCGAGAAGAATGCCCTTGGTCTGTGGGTCCAGTGTTGTCTGCCATCCATGTAAGTGTTCCCACTCAAGTGACAATCTTCTCCTTGGCCCTGCCATGGGGCAGAGCATGTCTGGCATAGCAGCCTGACTTTTATGCCCTAATCTTAAATTGAGGAAATATATGCACAGGAATCGAAGAGTTGTCTTTATATCTGACTGTACATAAATGATTTTTTTTTCTTTCTTTTTGGTGCAATAAAGTTTGTTTTGGCAGAAGGAAGCTCCTATGGATGTGGGAGGGTTTGCGTAAAGAAAAATGCAATCATTTCAACTGCCACAGCTCACCTGGGCCTGGAACTGTCCAGAGGCAAAGCTTGGCCAGTTGTCTGGAAGTGAAAAAGGAGTTGGGCCACCCACAGAAGGCAGGACTGTTGATGGCTCCTTTTCCAGATTTCAAATGGAAAAGTCCTTTTTTGAAGCTGCAGCTCTTGGTAGTCAAGGACAACTAAGCCTCTAAGCAAGCTTCGGTTGTGAACATGTCTTGCAGGGACAGGTGGAGGTAGAGGTGCTTCTAGGCTGTCTGCTGGGTAATGTCTCAAGAAACCACTGGATTTCAGTTAACTAGTACTAAGCCAGCACTAAGGAAGTCAGCATTCAGACCATGGAGACTGAGCTATAAACTCCATCCTGTTCCCGTCACTCCCTCATTTTGCTTTCTGGGGTGAGGCTTTTTTCCTCTTGGCTGACCACATGTAGAAAGAAATGTCTACACATTATGTCCTGCCAACCTGTACTGAGCAAAGCAGTGATGGGGAAGCAGACTCCCTGGTAAAGTACTTTGACTCATGACCGGTGAAGTTGAGACATGCTTAGCTGAAAGTTCCAGAAACTTAAGTATACTTAAGAGCATGGGTAAGTATTCAATAATGTTCCCTTCACCACTGAGCCTAGAGCCCTACTGGGTGGTCTAGGGGTGAGAGCTAGTGGGATTTGAGGAACAGAACAGTGTTCATGTTGGATTATCCTCCAAGTCTATGCTTGTTTTCTTCCATCTGACTGAATCTACTTCCTTCAGTCTGTCTTAACACCTGCAGATTACACTGGAAGACACTAAGATCAGAGTAATTTACTGGGTCTCATGGTGTGCAAAGGAATATGGAATTAGGGAGAAATTTGAATTAACAAAGTTGTAATTTGTCTCAGCTACAGAAAGACTAGGCCCATGGGGAGATGGTTCAGTAGTTAAAGGTACTTGTTTACAAAGCCTACCAGCCAAGGTTCAATTCCCAGAACCCATGTAAAACCAGATGCACAGTGGCAAGTGGTCCTAACACACTTATACTCCTACACACACACACACACACACACACACTCCTACACACACACACACACACACACACACACACTCCTATTGGCAAATATATTTAAAAAATAGCCCTTTAGGGGCTGGAGAGTGGCTCAGAGGTTAAGGCACTTGCCTGTAAAGCCGAAGGACCTCAGTTCAATCCCCAAGTACCCATGTAAAGCCAGATGCACAAGGTGGCACATGTGTCTGGAGTTTGTTTGCAGTGGCTAGAGGCCCATTCTATCTGCCTTTCCCTCCCCCCCCAAAAAAAATTTTTTTTTTAAATAGTTCTTTGGTCAGGAATCTGCCTACATCTGGGCCCAGCACCCCTGTGACCTTGTAACATGTTCTATAAAGTCATTTTATGTGCTGTTACTCTGGTTATCCTTCCTGGATAAATGAGGCTTCCTCCTAAAAAGGCAATATAAAGGCACTTCTAAAAAATAAAATATTGGTGGGGGAGGGGAAAAAACCTGGACCTTTTTTCTCATTTTATAAACAAAATTGTCCAGGTTTATTTACCAACATGTTCTCCCTGCTAGCCAGATACTGTGTACCCCTCCACACTCAGGGGAGGGCTTCTCTGGCCTCCTCAGCTGTGATCTCCTGGGAGTAGAGGTCTGTGAAGAGAGCTGGTAGCCAGTAGTGGGCTTCCCCTGGGGCCTGCAGGTCCAGCCAGGCCAGCCCTTCCTTCAGCAGGTGTTCCTGGAGGGAAGAGGAATACTGATTTGAGAACGTCAAAGTATTAGGTATGGCAATCCCCAAATCTACTTTGGCTTATGGGAGGTTTTCAAACAACCTACATGTGCCTTCATCTGTTTATACAACCAAACAGGAATGTTCTACCTCTGGTCAAGCCCAAGGCCAAATAATCTTATTTGGCCTTGGTCTGAGGTATGAAAAATGCCATCATTTACCTTGTCCTGCTAAGGAAGAGAGGTAAGCAAGGCTATAGTGGAAAGAATGCTCAGCTACAACAGTATTTGCTATAATATGCTAGTATATGCTAGAATGGATTCAGTTTCTAAGCTGAAAATAGTCAAGATGAGCTGTGTCTATTCAATACTGTTAAGCAGACATTTTATGTTCTCCCATGTTACAAATTAACTAGAAATTCTAGCTATAAATTGTTAGGATAAGGAAAAAGGTGCTGAAACCAGGCCTCCTACATTCTGCCCCTCTCACCCCAGTACAAGTTTATATACACAAAACTATATACCATGTAGTATGTAATGTTGGTGTATATTTTTTATACATGGGTAATTAGCATCAGTAGTTACTAATTGCCCTCACTCTGTACTTTCAATATAAACTTATTTAGCCCCTGACCAGCAGCCCAGGACAGGCTGTGTGTGTCCAGGAGAGCAAGCAGGTATAGGTGGTTCCCCAATAATGGGCAGGTGGGATCCCATGTACACCAGGGTCAGAGGCCTCCTTCAGTAGGTTGAAATGTTGGGCTTACTGCTAGTGTAGAAAGAGCAACCTTGGTCAAGGCAAGTGTCTGTGTGAAGCCCACCTCCCAACCAGGGGCCCATCTTTTCTGGGCTTTTAAGTCACATACCAGCACTTGCCGCGCTCGCTCAGTCTCCCATTTAAGACTGGCTTTGATTTCACTGACAGTCACGTACCCGTTTTTCTGGAGGAAGGAGGAATGGGGTCTGAATCAGTTCCTAAAGCCCCGGCACCTGCCAAGCAGCAGCACAGTCATCTGGACAGGAAGAGCTGCTTCTGGCTGGCCAAGCATGGGAGCACAGCAAATAATGTGAGGCCCCAGAAGAAATGACTTTCAGAGTGATGGAGACAATGTGGTGGGTTCAATATGAAAAGTGGGGTCCTGGGCACTAAGATCCCAAGTTAGATTTCCACAGGGAACTCTATGCCAAGGGAAGATTCAGAATGATTAACCAGGAGGACGAATGGCAATAATTGTAAACACTTAACAGGCAGCTCTTGTCCAGCCCATCCTCTAACAAAAAGCCCCTTGCGCATCAGTTTTGCTTTACATCACAGAATTAGGACAAGCAAATACATCTTCCCTAATCCATGGGGTGGAGGATCATGGAAGAAGATGGTACAAGCTTCAGGCAGGCTGAGGAATGGGGAGATGGCAAATGATTCAAAATCTGTGTTGAATCCACATCACTTAAGAAGACATCACAGGGTCTGTCCATTCCAGGAAATATATGTTGTCTGCATGTCTGCCTGACAAAAATGTAAGCTCCTAGAGAGCAGGAACTGTACCGCCTCTCTGTCCTACAGCCTAGCCCAGGGCTTTGCATTGTAGCTGCTCAATAAAAGTCTGCCAAACAAGCACAGACCTGAGTAGTTCATTCACAAGTCTCCCAGAGCCCCAGCCCCTGGGAGGAGCTGAGAACAGCTCAGGAATCCCTCCCAGCTCCCAGGCTGGCCCTCATGCACCCCTACCTCTGCCAGCTGCAGCACCACGGTGTGATCCATGTTGAGTTCAGCTGGAACAGACTGGATGAGGTAAGTGCCGCCCACAGGGATGATGCCAAAGCCAGTGCCCAGTGCTTTTAGTTTCTTAATGGCCCTGATCAGGTCATCTCTGAGGTAAGGAAGAGCACCTTAAAGATTCTGGCAGATCAGATCTGACAGCAATTCACACTCAGCTACATGAATGGTTAAAGAATAGGGAAGGATATAGCTCAGTTGGTAGAGTGCTTGCCTAGCATGCACAAAGCCCTGGGTTCCATCCTCAGGACATTTGGGAAGATAGGACAGGGTTTAGGTACTCAGCACTGCCCAAACAGCCCATTAGGAAATGTGGATAGATGAGTGAGCTGAACAGGACAGCAGGGCACGGTAAGAGCTGCAGCAAACCATAGAGTGTCCGTTTTCAAGGGGCCAACAGCTAATTACTACCACATAATTATCTAGTAGCCAGGCACAGTAGCACATGCCTTTAATCCCAGCACTCGGGAGGCCAAGGTGGTAGGATCCTTGTGAGTTCAAGGCCAGCCTGAGACTACATAGTGAATTCCAGGTTAGCCTGGGCTAGAGTAAGACCCTACCTCTGAAGAAACAGAGAAATTCCATCCAGTATAGCCAGATTTTCTGACTAGTCGGCAATAACTCAGAGAATAAATCACACAGACAGTGCACATACTAAGGTTCACTGCCCCCAGCCAGGGGAGGAGGGTGTCCAACACTGGAATACTTTTCCAATGTCCTTGAGGAAAGAACAGGTTCAAATCTGCCTCAAACACAGTAGCTCATCCTGTTCCCCAGAATTAATGTGCAGCAAGAATGGTTGGCAATGTTTTCTCATTTTTGTCTGGACAGGGATTACAAACATGTTACACCACTCCGGGCCTCCTGCATGCTACATGAGCATTCCACAAATGAAGCTACGCCCCGGCTCTTAGCCAACAATCTGTTGTTATTGCTTTCTTTCTGAATATCCCAAGTTTTCACCAAGTCACACTGGGCTGGCTTCTTGGACTCACACACAGAGGCTCTGGTCAACCAGAGCCAATGTATGTCCCATCATCCCATCCATACCTCTGCCCCTAGCCTTTCTAGATGCTCATTCCTTGGCCCCCAAGTAAGTGCAAGAGAAAAAAATGCTAAATATGTATATATGAAAAAAAATAAAGCAGTTAATAATCTCTGCCTTGAGAAAAAATGAGTTGGTTTTCTATATATTTATAAATTTTATTTGTTAGTTTGTTTTGGTTTTTCGAAGTAGGGTCTTGCTCGAACCCAGACTGACCTTGAACTCATGGCAATCTTCCTACCTCTGCCTCCCAAGTGCCACAGGAAATAAGGTGTGTACTAACTACCACACCCAGATTTTTTCTACTTTTATCAGTGCTAAGTATTAAACCCAAGTCTTCAAACATGCTACACATGCATTTTGCCACAGGACTGTACACCCTTATCCTTGTTCTGTGTTTCTCCCCCACCACACCTTCTTGGATTTTGACCCCCAAGGTAGAGTCTCACTCTAGCCCAGGCTGGCCTC
>PVHP010046303.1:0-13355 GCA_004024765.1 Zapus hudsonius | reverse complement strand
AAGAAGTCTTTGAACTCACCAAGGAGCTAGAGGTTCACTGGGGCCGACAGGCTTGGTTGGGGAGCTGTCAGTTTGAAGCGGGGAAACAGTGGTTACTAAACTATAACTTCTCTTTCTGTTGTCGCCTTTGGGGTATTTGTGTTTTTTGCTTGCTTTTTACAGGGTGTTGCTATGTAGCCCAGGGGGGATTAGAACTCTCTCTCTAGCTCAGGCTGGTCTCAAATGTGAGATCCTCGCATCTCATTCCTCAGGCTGCTGGAATTGCAGGACACACCTCCAGGCCCATCTTAGGATCTGTAATTAGGGGTATGAGATTTCCTTCACAGTATGAGGATAAAGAAAAATAACTACTATTCCAGAGGACAAAAATAAGGGCTGCCGAAGTTCACAAACCAGAGAGCACAGTTAGTTTACTCAGGAAAAGGGCTTTTTTTTTTTTTTTTTGAGGTAGGGTCTCCCTCTAGCCCAGGCTGACCTGGAATTCACTATGTAGTCTCAGACTGGCCTCAAACTCATGGCAATCCTCCTGCCTCTGCTTCCTGAGTGCTGGGACTAAAGGCGTGTGCCACCATGCCCGGCTATAGTAGCTATTTTTATAAAATATGGATTTCATATGAATTTCTGTTGCTTACTGTGTCTTCATCACATTTCATTGCACATGAAAATGGTTCTTCCATATAATCAAGAACGACTGCTTGGCATTCACTGACTCCATGTTTGTTTGTTTTTTAATTTTACTTTTCTGGTTTTTCATTTTCTTTTTTAAAATATTTTTTATTTATTCATTTTCAAGGAGACAGAGAGAGAGAAAGAGAGAGAGAGAGAGAGAGAGAGAGAGAGAGAGAGAGAGTGCACCAGGGCCACCACCTTGTGGGTCTGGCTTATGTGGGTCCTAGGGAATTGAACCCAGAGCCTTAGGCACTGGAGGCAAGTGCCTTAACCGCTGAGCCATCTTTCCAGCCCGACTCCATGTTTCACATTGAATCAATTCCCTTTGCTTCAAGATGTCCATGCTCGACTAGTGCTGCTCCAACTTCTTTAGGGCAAAATCTTTGCGATATTAAAATGTGTTTTTTTTTATCATAACCTCAGGCATGGGACTTGTTAGCTTAAAGGGCAAGACTTTTAAATTACTTCCTACTATTGCTAAATATCCCTCCAAAAAGGATGTGTTCATCTACAATCTCACAGAAGAGTATGGCGTTTTTCTGGGAAACATGTTCATAAAGAAGAGAAGAACAAAGCCTGGTGTGTTGGTGCCTTTAGTCCCAGCACTCGGGAGGCAGAGGCAGGAGGATCGCTGTGAGTTTGAGGCCATCCTGAGACTACGTGGTGAATTCCAGATCAGCCTGAGCTAGAATGAGACCCTACCTTTAAAAATCAGAAAAGGAGGAGGAAGAGGGGAAGGGAGGGGAAGGAAGAGGAAGAGGAGGAGAGAGAAGGAGAAGGAAGAAGGAAGAAGAAGAAAATAATACAGTCAGTAAAATTTGACTATGGGCTTTGGAGTTACATGCACTGAATTTAAATCCAGGCTGTTCTATTTATTGGCCGTGAGACTTCAGACAGTATATTTAACCTCAGTTTCTCCTGAGTGTGTTGAGATAATATCTCCCTAAGATTTTGGATAGGATTAAACAAAACAGTGAATAAAATTTCTTCGTACCATGTTTGGTTCATCGTGAACACTAAGCAATAAATGGTATCCTTCTGGGTAATCTCCCCTATAGGACTCTTCTATAAAGACTATTTAAAATAGCCCATGGAACTGGGTAGCAAAGAGAAGAGTCAGATCACAGGACACACCAGAGGAAAGCATCTGGGCCGCTCTGGTGGTTTGATCAGATCCCCATTACACTGATGCATTCTGAATGCTGGGTCCTCAGCTGATGGCAATTTGGGCATTGGAGCCTTGCTGGAGGAGGTGTGTTGTTGGGGGTGGGCTTAGATGTGCCATCGTCAGCTCCCCCTTGCCAGTGTTTGGGTCACTCACATGCTGTGGTGTTCTACCTCTGTGGCAGAAGTGATGGCCAGCCTCTGCTCATGCCATCCTTCCCCTGCCATCATGGAGCTTCCTCTAGAGTCTGTAAGCCAAAATAAACCTGTCATAGTCAGCCACATGCCACTGGGATGAACCTCCAAACCAGGCACAGTTATGGGAGGATGGGATTTATTGAAGTTATAGATCCAGGGGAAGTTCCATAATGACAAAAGAGGCTGGTCCCTTTTCACAGGTCCAGAGAGAGAGAGAGAGAGAGAGAGAGAGAGAGAGAGAGAGAGAGAGAGAGAAGCCATCACCAGCACCACATACACACAACAGCAAACAGACAGGGCGAAGGATACATTAAGTTAGGTGTCACCATAGTGGGTTGCAAACATCACCCAAGCAATAATTGGGATAATGACCTTAAGAAAAAGAAGGAAGGTAGGGATGGAAGGAAAGAGAGAGAGAGAAGGAAAGAGCGAGAGAGAAGAGAGAAAGAAAGAGAAGAAAGAAGAAAAGGAAATGAAAGAATGGAGAAACCAAATAGGACAGAAAGGTAGAGAAGAACCTAAGTCCACAAACTGAATGAATGAATCCACCCTTTGGCCCCATAGACCTCCTTAGGAGCAACAGCTCTGTGGAGACAGACACAGGCTGGGAAGGGGCACTTGAGAGTTCTTGGCCTATGTGTGAATGACGGCAAGGATGGAGGGAAAAGAGCAGCAACATAACGGATCTTGAAGGATATTCTGGAGCCCCTCACCAGGCATCTGGAAGGACTGCAAGACATGCAAGACCCGTTTGCCAAGTGAAGTATGTATGTATGTATGTATGTATGTATGTATGTATGTATGTGTGTATGCATGTGTGTATGTATATATGTATGTGTATGTATGTATGTATGTATGTGTGTATGTGTGTATGCGTTATGTATGTATGTGTGTATGCATGTGTGTATGTGTGTATGCATGTGTGTATGTGTGTATGCATGTGTGTATGCATGTGTATATGTGTTTATGCATGTGTATGTATGCATACATGCATGCATGTATGTGTGTATATATGTATGTATGTATATGTATGTATGTGTGTATGTATGTATGTGTGTATGTATGCATGTGTGTATGCAAGCATGCATGTGTGTGCATGCGTGTATGTATGTGTGTATGTATGCATGTGTGTATGCAAGCATGCATGTATATATGTATGTATGCATGTGTGTGCATGCGTGTATGTATGTGTGTATGTATGCATGTGTACGTATGTATGTATGTATGTACGTGTGCATGTATGTATGTATGTATGTGTGTGTATGTATGCATGTAAAGTTCCTCTCATGATGCTTGGAACAAAGCTGATACTAACAATGCAGATGTGGCTGGAGGCAGGAGGGGGATAAAGGACGCCTCTGGTCTACATGTTGCCTTCTCTGAGGGCTTGATTGCACTATGGTAGGAAATGGTGGTGGAGGGGAACAGGAAGAGACAAGAGCAGAAGTGACGGCTGGGGGTGAAGGAGGCCATGAGCTCACCCAAGGGCTCCTCGAAGGTCAGGCCAGAGATGCACGATATGAGCTCTGCTTTGAAGGGGCCCCAAATCTAGTCACTCATTATGAAAAACATGCCCAAGTGCCAGATGAGCTTGTCGGGAACAACACAGGTGGGGCTGCAGGCAGGTGTGGTCAATGGACAGGTGATGGGGGAGGAGGCTCCAGGAAGCAGCAAGGCAGGGCAGACCAGGTGCTGGCACCACCAGGTAACACAGGCAGGGGGGTAAGCAGGAAGGCCGTGGGTTTGGGGGCCAGAGGACACTTGATCCTACACTGTGAAGAAATAATGTCAAGTTTCAGAAAAATTACAAAAGGAATATTATAAGCCCTGGGATACATAAGTTGGTTGTTACTGTAGTGGGTTGCAAATGTCATCCAAGCAATAATAGGAATTAATGACCTCAAGAAAGAGGAGGAAGGTGGGGATGGAAAGAAAGAGAGATACACAAGGGAAAGACCTCTCATCTCTACTTTCTCCCCTTCAGGGTGGTTGGGGGGATAAAAAAATAATTTGAAAAAAGGTAACACAGTAGTGCATGGTAAATTCTCAGACAGTGATGATGTAATTTGACATCAAAGCACAGCATAGAAACGAGAGGAGAGGAGAATGATAACATTAAAAAGTAAAACCTTCCAGAAGTGAAAGGGTTGAAATAAACAAGGAACAATGTTAGGGCTGATAAAGGTTAAAGAAGGGCTGGAGAGCAGTTAAGGTGCTTGTCTGCAAAATCTAATGATGGGGTTTCGATTCCCCAGTCCCCACATAAAGCCAGATGCACAAAGGGGCACATGCATCTGGAGTTCTTTGCAGCAGCTAAAGACCCTGGCATGCCCATTCTCTCTCTCCCTCTCTCTTCTCTCTCTCTCTCTCTCTCTCTCTCTCTCTCTCTCTCTCTCTCTCTCTCTCTCCTCTTTCTGCTTGCAAATAAATCAATAAAAAATTAAAAAGTTAAAGAAGACTTGAGCAGAGCAGGGCTATCATGGATGGCCCATGGACCAGCATCTCCTGGGAGTTACAGGATCTACAGACATGTGGCTCCACCCCAGGGTCAACTCAATGAGAATTCGTGAGAATGGAAGTCAATCATCTACATATTAGTAATACCACCTTCCACACACCTTTGAAAGTCCTGGGCTAGAGGATTTTTTTTTTAAAGTTTCTTGGCCAGGAGATGATTTCAAAATGCACACATCTACTCTTCACTTAGCTGGGATTTCGGAGTTAATCTCACGTGTGCAAGAGGGTCATTAATTTGTAAAGAGAGCCTTGGAGAGTCTTCAAGGAAAGTAATTAATATTGATTCCAGCTGCTGAGTGTAGCCAAGGGAAGGAGAGTAAGATTTGTGTTAGGTCAGTCATGTTGGGGGGGGCTAAGCCACAGAAAATCTTTAGGTATTTAGGGCTTTGAAGATTTGGCCTTAGAGTGATGGCGAGTCACTTAGCTTACATGACGGCCCAGTGGATTAGGGAAAGTGGGATGTGAAGACATTTCCATGTTACAGGTTAATCCACGTCAGAGGGTGAATCTGAACCCAGAGCTGGCTCCAGGCTAGCCCATGATGCTTTGGAATTACCATAACATATTCAGTCATTCCCTTATGTCTGGACACGTAGGCTATCGCTAGTGTATCACGCTCAAGTAGATATTGTGAAGGGCATCTCTGGTCATAAGGTTTGAACCGAATTTCTTATGATTTCTCTATGATAGACCTTAAAAATGTAATTCCTTGGTCAAAGGATAGGATTAGTTCTCTCTCTCTCTTTCTTTCTCTCTCTCTCTCTCTCTCTCTCTCTCTCTCTCTCTCTCTCTGTGTTTTGAAGCAGTCTCTCTAGCTCAGGCAAGACCTAGAACTCACTCTGTCCTTAACCTCATAACCTCAGCCTTTCCAGTGCTGGGATTAAAGGTGTGCACCAACACACCTGATATTATGACTAGTTTTCTTTTTTTGTTGTTGTTTTGTTTTGTTTTTAGAGGTAGGGTCTTGCTCTAGCCAAGACTGACCTGGAATTCACTATGTATTCTCAGGTTGGCCTTGGACTCACAGAGATCCTCCTACCTCAGTGCTGGGATTAAAGGCTTGCACCACCACTTCAGGCTTCTGACTAGTTTTAAGACAATTGAATTGTAAGTGATTCATTGTGAGGTTAACCACTGTATCCCATTCCATTAGGGTTATATCTTAGTTTACTCCATAAAAATGGGTAGATTCTTTTTAACTTGCTTACTACCTTCATTCAAATGAAGCTAACATATTTTTATATTTCACCATGCATATTATTTTTAAATTTTGAAAACAGCCCTTTGCTTACTTTCTCAAAAACCATGGTCTTATAACTTTTATTACATTCCACGGGCTCTTTATCCATTGAAACTATTACCCCTTAGGCATGGTTTGATGCCATTTTTGAGTTTATTTTCATTTTAACTCGGTTATGAACTGTTATATACAAGTATTTTAAGTGTTTATGTAATAAAATCCATCAACATTTTCCTTCATATTTCTCCGCTACTTTCATATTTACAAAACCCTTTCCATTCCTTCGGGAGTGGTGATGCACACCTTTAACCCCAACACTAGGGAGGCAGAGGGAGGAGGATCCCTCTGAGCTTGAGGCCACCCTGGGACTACATAGTGAATTCCAGGTCAGCCTGGGCTAGAGTGAGACCCTACCTCAAAAAAATAATTGTTTTTTCATAAAATACTCACTGCTTTCCTCTCCAAAAGGTAGAAACTTTCCAAACTTCATGTTTTAGCTTGAAGTTACAAGTTGATTGAGTATATTTACAGGAAGATGCTTATTTCATCAGCAAATTACAGGAGCTTTTCTGGAAGGTGGCCACCCTTTGTGTTCCGTGGGTGGAGGGGAGAGCAGCCAGGTATGGAGGAGGAGAGGGAGATCAGAAGCCAAGCAGTGCGCGAAGCCTTCTGGTGCTGGACCAGTTAACACTGGGCGAGGCTCTGGTCACTGACTTTTATAAAAGTTTATCAGGCGCATCCAACCAGAGGCTTATAGGCTGCAAGTGTCCCAAGAGAGCTATGCAGGTGGCCCACCAATTTGTAGATGATAATGTCATGCTGCAATGTCAGAAGGCTGGACATCCCTGCAGGTCATTCACTGGGTTGTTCACTGATGGATTCACTTAGCTCCTCCAAGGTGCCTGGACCCCAAGGCTTTAGTACTGAGTAAGATTTCTATGTATTCTATGTATTTATATGTATTCTAAGTACTGAGTAAGCTTTCTATGCTTTGCTCCGCCTGGACAGTGTGCCTTAGCTCATATCAATCTTCTGTTGTTTTTTATAAGGTTTAGAGAAATTTTATTAGATTAAGAGAAGAGAAGAGGAGAAAATACAGAGAACTCCTGTCCATGAGAAGGCAGGAGGTAGAGCCCCCTCATGTAAATCTTTTTTAAAAATATATTTTATTTAGTCATTTTCAAGCAGAGATACATACATACATAGAGAGAGAGAGAGGGAGAGAGAGAGAGGGAGGGAGGGAGAGACAGAGAGATAGAGAACACCAGGGCCACCACCTTGCGGGTCTGGCCCATGTGGGTCCTGGGGAATTGAACCCAGGGCCCTAGGCACTGGAGGCAAGTGCCCTATCTGCTGAGCCATCTCTCCAGCCCATGTAAATCTTTTAATAAACAATTCTCTGGGCAAAACTTGGCTTACAGAGAAGGCAAATGGGCACAGGCTCAAAAAAACAGCAGCTGACAGAAAGATGGAAAAGCTACGGCTGCCTGCAGCCCTATGGGAGAGAGACATCATCAACGGTGGTCAACAGCATGGACCTTGGGCCTAAGACTGACCACCAGCTCAAATGTGCCAACTGGGGGCAATGGTGGCCCGTCTATTGTGGGGGAAACCAACCACTCTCTAATTGGACTGGAGGCCCGCTCCATGGGAGGGAATACATGGCTGGTTCTGAAGACCTGGTCAAAGTCTATGATGGGGGAGGTCATGAGCCCTAGGGGAGTAACGCCTGCTGTTGTCTGGCAAATGCATATATTTAGCCCACCAAACTGCCTTATAAGCACTATTTTAAAAATGAGCACCCCATATAATAATGCTACTCTCACTCTTGGCTAGAAAAGCTTCTCTTTCTCAGATGGTGGTGACCACTGGGATAACTCAAAAAGTCACCACAGTGCTGAGAAGAAGTGACAGTGGAGTGTCCAGCACTGGGACATCTCTATCCCACTTCCCAAGGCTCAGGGTCCATTGTGGAAGAGGTGGAAGAAAGACTGTAAGAGCCAAAGGAAGGGGAGGACTGCTCACAATGCAAACTTCCAGACACAAAATGGCCTTGACATTCATAACTTCACAGTGCCTGACACTACCTACGATAATGGAAGAAAAAGATGATGACACCGAAACAAAACAGACTAATTGAGAGGGGAGGAGATATGAGGGAGGGAATCATAATGGTTTATGGTCTGTAATTATGGAAGCTATCAATACAAAGGTTTTTTTTTAAATAAACAAACAAACCAGCAGCTGAGCTGAGATCCAAGTTCAGGCAATTTAATCCCAGAGTCTGGGCTCCTAAGCACTGCGCTCTACTGCCTTCTTCACAGAGAAGGGAAAACTGGCTGATGGTTGCGTATGGTGTTAATGTTTGCAGACTATTTTTCATTCTTTAAAAAATGATTTATGGGGCTGGAGAGATGGCTCAGCGGTTAAGGCACTTGCTTCCAGTGCCTAAGACCCTGGGTTCAATTCCCCAGGACCCACATATGCCAGACACACAAGGTGGTGGCCCTGGTGCGCTCTCTCTCTCTCTCTCTCTCTGCTTGAAAATGAATAAATAATTAAAAATTATTAATAAAATAAAAAATGATTTATTTATTTGCAAGGAGAGAGAGAGAGAGAGAAAGAGAGAGAGAGAGAGAGAAATAGAGAACGAGAATGCCAAGGCCTCCAGATGCTGTGAACAGACTCCAGATGCATGTGTCACTTTGTGCATCTAACATAATGTGGGTTCTGGGGAATTGAACTCCAATCCTCCAGGTTGGCAGGTAAGCGCCTTAACCCCTGAGCCATCTCTCCAGCCCCCATGGAACATTTTTCCTTTTTAAGAGTATAGAGAGATGTCACCTTGCCCTCTTGTCACACACTTTTCCTCCATTGCTCAATTCACAAAGTACAAAAGGGTTCCTGTGGGCAGGGACAAAAGTAGACCCAGATCTTGAGCCCAGAGAACTACTGAGGATCTGAGGCTGTGGTTCCAAACTGCGGCTTGAGATCCACCCACGCTGTCCCACACAGTGAGCACCCAGCTCTCTCTCTCTGCCCACCCTCTCCCACTAGACACCCCGGCCTCTGCGTGCACAGCACCAACTCCATGTCTGAATGACGCAGCTGAGCTGCAGGTTTACGCTGCAGGATTTTTAGAGAGACAATGCGATCGACCGTGAACTTCTCTTGCAACCACGAACTTCTATGGAAAGGTGGAAAATGAGACTTTTTCCTAAGGACTAACAGCTCCCAGTGACTGAGGGAAACCAACCCAGTCTGTACATTTCGTGCGAGGAACACCAGAGAACCTGGCACGTGCTACCAGCAGAAAGCAGAGAAAGAAGTCAAAGGACTCCATGCTCCTCCATAGTAGTGATTTTGCTTGGTGTATGAGAAACTTGTTGACAGAGGAATGGCTAAAATTAGTTTCCTCTCGGCCGGCATCAGATTACCTTTGCCTCCATCGGTCCTGATAAGCAGAGGAAAAACAGGTTTCTACCCAGTTTCCAGGGGAAGAGATGAGAAACACGTTAGAACAGATTGACTTAGGTCATCTAACCTAAGAAATCTTTACTCCTCCTGCTGTGACGTGTAAGAAAAATCCTCAGGGACTAGGTGAGCTCAAAGGCATGGTCATCCCATATCACTGAATCGTCTACACTTTCCCAATGTAATCCGTTAAAATCCCATATCCAGCCTTTGGAGGAGACAGTTGCCCGGGCTTTACAGATATCGAAGGAAATTGGGGGTGCAGAGAGGCCAATGTCGTTCCCAAGGCCACGGACCTATACATAGAATCCACTTATTTATTGATTCATGGTTACCAGCTTTTTCTTTTCTTTTCTTGTTTTTGAGACAGGCTCTCAGAAAGCTATCCAAGCTGGCCTTGTATCGTGTCATCCTCCTGCCTCAAACCTCCTGAGTACTGGGATTTACAGGTGTGAACCCCTGTACCCAGAAAGAGATTGGGGGTTTCTTTTCTTGTTTTTGAGACAGGCTCTCAGAAAGGTATCCAAGCTGGCCTTGTACCATGTCATCCTCCTGCCTCAAACCTCCTGAGTGCTGGGATTTACAGGTGTGAACCCCTGTACCCAGAAAGAGATCGGGGGTGGGGCTGTGTTAGGGACTGAAGGTAGGGCCTCAAGCATGTCAGGCAAGCTCTCTACCACTGAGTCACACTTTATCCAAACCAGACTGTCCCAGGGAGAGGCTAGCTTTATTTTTCCTCACTTACACATGACCATTTCACTTGACTGTGCCTGATTGTAATTACCAGTTTATTTCTACGGCTTCAAAGTTGTTTAAGCAACACATTTAATCAGCTAGCTCTCACTGAGTTTTACAATTTTTAATTACTTATTTGCAAGTGGAGAGAGCGAGAAAGAGAGAAAGAGAGAGAGTGAGTATGGGTACACCAGGGCCTCTTGCCATTGCAAATGAACTCCAGACGCATGTGCCACTATACCCATCTGGCTTATGTGGGCAATGGGGAATTGAACCCTGGTCATCAGGCCTTACAAGCAAGAGCCTTTATTGGCTGAACCATCTCTTCAGATTCTGATTTTATTTTATTATTTTATTTTATTTTAGCTCAGGCTGGACTGGAGCTCATCTTGTAGCCCAGGCTGGCCTTGAACTAGTAGCAGTTTTCCTGAGTGCCAGAGTTATAGGTGAGAGCCAAGCATCTGACTTCCCACTCAGTTCAGCAAGTTCAGGTGAGCCTTACATTAGTACTTATTGGATTGTGGAAGTCACTTGGGAACAAAGCCGAAAACAGCCAAGCTTTGTGTAAAGCAAGAGTTGTAGCAGCATATCTGAATGTCAAATGTGCTTCGCGGCTATGACCCACAGGGACGTACAGTGTTCACTCAAATGAGCTAATGGAGAGAAGGAATGAAGGAGGAGGAGGAGGAGGAAGAGGAGGAAGAAGAGGAGGAGGAGGAGGAGGAGGAGGAGGAGGAGGAGAGAGAGAGAGAGAGAGAGAGAGTTGTCCTGGCCCAACAGACCTTCCTGGCCCAGCAGTTGTCAGTGGGGTCTTCTGAATTGAAAGGTAGACAGGATCTCAGCATATAAGATTCAGATCTGTAGTCCCGACTGATACCTACCTTCCCTTTGCTTCTGCCAACATCACTTGGCAGAGACAGGATGGCAGAGCAGAGTCCCAGGCACCCCCTCTCCACTTGCGCTCCCTCGCTGCCCGTTTGCAAGGAGTCACGGGGTTCCATGGCTCAGTCTATGTTAGGGAAGCTTTTATCTCTGTTTCTCCATTGCCACTGCCACAGCTTCCATGGTTCAGGGTACGATCACTGTGGTAGTTTGAATAATGTCCCCCAAAAGAATTAAGGATTTATTAACATTATTGTCTCCAGGCTTCTGGCTGGAGGAAGTGCCACTTTGGCCTAGCCTCCTGGGGACTGACCCTTTTTAATTTGGATGGAAAATACTAAGGATAGATATGCAAGAGAAGAGCCAGAACCCTGGTCTGGAGATCTGCATTTTGTGAATCACAGTGTGTTACAGTGTGCTTGCTTGTGGTGCTGGTGCTGGGCTTCTGTCTCTGTCTCTGCTTGGATCTGTGAAAGGGGGTCAGCTTTCCCTTAACTTCTTCCCCTGGATCTGTTCAATAAATATTTTCCCACCCATAATTGGAGATTCATCCCAGCAGCGTGTGGCTGACGACGACAATCACCATAGTCAGAATGGTTTTAGTACCTGCAAGTGGTCGCTCTCCTTACTCTAAACCTGCTCTCCTGGGCTCAGTATCCACTCCCAGCCAGAGGGTTGCACCTGCTACTTCTCCCTTCTTTGGAAAACCCTCCAGCACTTTCCTTTCAATGAAGACAAAGCACACTGGGTGCACATTCTTTACCACACTGTCTTCTCTCAGTCTTGCAGCAATGCTACGAAGGTGACACCATCTTCGCTGTCATTGCTTGCTGAGGCTCCGTGACCTGACTGAGGTCCCTCAGCAAGAAAACAGAGGTTCAGTCGATGCTCAACCTTAAGTCTGTGTGACCCCACATTGCGCACCTGGACCACCTGTTAGCCTGCCCCCCTTTCCTGCTTCATCTCCCAGCGAGCCCCCTGCTCTTTGAACCACTTATAGGTTCTAGAACTTGCCATGCTGTTGTGGGAGTTGGGTTATTTTTTTTTTTTTGCAGGCAAATCTCACGTTTCTAATGACTTCTGGTCCTTGTTTATCTGCATATCATCTTGTCTTTCAAGATTCAACTCAAGTTTAACCTTCAGGAACCTCTTCCTCACTTTCTCCCTTGGTTGGTAGAATTGGCCACTTACCTCCCCTGCAAACCCTAGATATGGCTCCGTTACAACAAACAAACCTATCTGCTATCCTTAAAGGAGTCAGTGTGACTCTCCCTCCTGAGAAAAGGGGACAGAGTCCAGGGATGGTGTCCTCCTAGTACAATCTATAAAAAGTTTATTGCAGATGTTGTTGGATGAATGAAATATGTGTTTGAGAATGAAGCACTGGTTAGATGAGCTCATGTGCCAAACTGTGAGATTTAAATTAACTTACAGCCCACCACGACTCAGGGAACTGAGCGGAAGAGGGGGCGGAAAGATTGTGAGAGCCGTGGTGGGGGAGACTGTCCAGAGGCATGGCGCCCCTCAGTAACAACACACTTGGGCCAGGAGGACCAAGCTGAGTACTAGGCTATCCATGGTCCCCTGCCACAAGGACTGATCCAGATGGCCCATGGAGGAGGTTATCCAGTGGACTGGGGATGGGGGGCATTGGGGAATTGGGGAGAACAACTCATCGTTTGCCCACTAAATAATGTAACTCATTATGGACAATAATATATATATATATAATTAACTTACAGCATTAGTCCAATTATATATACATACATATATATGTGCATATATACATATATACTCTTTGCTAATGGAACCGAATATGTTCAGGCCACTAAAGCTTTGACATCTCTCCACCCTCAAAATACAAGGGCTGAGGATGTGACTTAATAGTAGAGTCCGTATTTTGCATGTACAAGGCCAGAAGTTGTTTCCCAGCAAGTCTGGTGGGAGCAGAGGATGGGATGGAGGAGAGATGTGTACCTGCCCCCTGTGTTTCACCTGGAAAGCTCTTCAGTGAGAACAGTGAACGATTAATGCATGAGCTAAACTTGCTATCTGAGTTATCGCCATATTTACTTTCTCAATGGGAATGTGGCTGATTCACATTTGGATCAAAATACATATTGTGTAAATAAAATTTGATGACAGGAATCACGTTAATCTATATCCTTCAGTGGAAAGTCATGACCAGTTCAGGATAACCCACCCAGTCTGTGATAATAAAACATTCTTTCCCCAAGTGTCAGCAATGGTAAAAGCGGTTGTCACTCAGTGACAAATGTTGTCCGCCATTCTCCTTGGTAACCAGTAGCTAAGTGCAATTCCTAGCAGGTGCATTCCAGCCTCACCTCAAAACCAGGTATATTTTCAACCTCTCTATCTACCCCTCAACCTCCGCCAAGGAAAGTCTGGGAAAGCCTTCCCTGGTCTCTCAGTCGGTTTATGCACACCCACAGGAAGCTGTGCTTTTCCTTTTTTT
>PVHP010046302.1:0-13335 GCA_004024765.1 Zapus hudsonius | reverse complement strand
TTTCCCGGCAGCTCTACAGTGCCAGAAGCAATCCGTGTATGAATTAATGCCAGCAGGAAAGCGAGGGTGTGGATGTTGATGATCTTGGTTAGGGAAACACAATGTCCTTTTACAGATAAACTTTCTTTTAGCCAGGTGACTTAGTCTTGGTGTGGAAATGCTGTCTATTGAGGTGTGTGTGTGTGTGTGTGTGTGTGTGCGCGTGTGTGCGCGTGTGTGCGCGTGTGCAGTTGCATGTGCACATGTGTGTGCTTGCATGTGAAACTAGAGGTCAAGGTCAGGCGTCTTCCTCACTCATTGTCATGGTTTGATACAGGTGTTGAACATATTGTGTTTATATCTTGAATGATTATTAGTTTGTGGGGGGCCAGGGGCGGACTGTCATGGTTTGATACAGGTGTCCCCCACAAACAATTGAATGTGTTCTGATAGATCGATCCTCAGCTGATGGCAGTTTGGGTTTTACAACCTCGATGGAGCTGTGTTGTCAGGGGCGGGCTTATGGGATTATAAGCCAGCTTCCCCTTGCCAGAGTTTGGCACACCTTCCTGCCGCTGTCTGCAGTGCTGTGGCAGAGGTGATGTCCACCCCTCTGCTCATGCCATCGTTTTCCCTGCCAGAATGGAGTCTCCCCTTGAGTCCGTAAGCCAAATAAACCCATTCCTCTACAAGCCGCTTTTGTTTGGGTTCTTCTGCGCAGCAACTAGAAAGCTGACTGCAACAGTCATGTATTTTTAAAAATATTTTATTTATTCATTTTTCAAGCAGAGAGATACAGAGAGAGAGAGAGAGAGAGAGAGCGCATACCAGAGCCACCACCTTGTGGGTCTGGCTTATGTGGGTCCTGGGGAATTGAACCGGGGGCCTTAGGCACTGGAGGCAAGTGCCTTAACCTCTGAGCCATCTCTCCAGTCCCAGTCATGTATTTTTGAGGCAGGATTTCTCCCTGAACCTAGAGCTCCTGCATTTAGCTACACTCGCTAGCCAGCAAATCACAGGGACCCAGTATCTCCGCCTCCCAGACTTGGGGTCACAGGCTTGTGCCATCATGCTCAGCATTTTATGTGGGTGTTGGAGGATCCAAATTCAGGTCCTTATGCTTACATGGCAAGCATTGTACCCAACAAGCATCTCCCCTGACCTTGTCTACATGTCTTACATGATGTCCTGATGCCAGTCTGATGGGGAAGCCATTGCACAGCTTCTGTTTTGTTTTCTGCCTGGTGTGCAGTGTGCCCTCTGGTTCTCAGCAGTGTAAATAGAGGTGGAGGCAGGAAATTCATGGGGTATGGGGTTGTTTGTTCAGATTGATGGAGAGCTCAGAAGTGGATCTGAATAGCTGGTGAAGTCTGAGGAGCAGGAGGCAAATGGGCAAACAGCATTCCTTCCTTTAGTTGAAACGGACTTGGCCAGTCAGAGAACCCCAAACCCTATGCACACATAGAGTGCCAGAGGAGGACACTAGCTTTCCTCCCGTGTGGCTCTTTTGCCTAACCATTGACAGAGAGCCTCTCACTGGACCTGGAGCTCACTGTTTTGGGTTGGACTGCTGACTAGTGAGCCACAGTTGTTCTGTGTCTGCTCCTCTCAGCACTGGGGTCACAGGCATGAGTGGCCGTGCCTGGCGTTTTCTGTAGGTGCTAGGGATTGAGGTCAGGACCTCACACTTGTGTGGCACATGCTCTGATCCACTTAGCCACCTCCCTTGCCTGTTTTAATTTTCTGTGTGTAGTGTTCCTGTGTATAGGTGCACACATGTGTGCAGGTGCATGTACTTGTTTATGTGCATGTGGCAGCCAGAAAAGAAAGTTCAGGATTTGTTCCCCAGTACTCCTGTCTACCTCTTTTGAGACAGGGTCTCTGACTGGCCTGGAGCTCCCCGATTAGACTAGCCTCACTGGGATTGCAGATGCATGCCACCACACTGGCATTGTTACGTGGGTGCTGGGGATTGGACTCAGGTTCTCATGCTTGTAAGGCAAGCTCTTTGCCAACTGAGCCAGCTCACTGGCTTCCAACCTTTTCTAAAAGCAGTGTTTGCAGTGCACATATGGGAAATGTCCCTGAGACACACGGCTCCTGATGTAGAGATGACCCATGAGCCTCTCTCATCATCTACAGCCACTCTGGCATAGGAAGCAACTCAGTCAGGAAATAAACCTAAAAGTTCCTCCCTTTTGTATCCATGGAATTTGAAAAAGATGCACTTCAATTCTTACTGATGATTCAGTTTCTTGGTGTTTCTGCAGAAATTCAAGACATTCTAATATTTATTTGGGTCCTTCAAGAGTCGAGGACATTCTCTCCATCTCGTTTCCCTAGGGCTCTGCTGCCTTGTGCCTGCAGAAGCTCCTGAGAAACAGTATTTGTTGGCTACATGTACAAATCCAAGATGACCTGAAAAGCCATTGGATGGCTGGGGAAATGGCTCAGCAAGCTGAGTTTTATTCCCAGAATCCATGTTAAAACAAAGCAAAACAAAACAAAAAAATCCAAGCATAGGTGTTGGAGAGATAGCTCAGCAGATAAAGGTGAGCGCTTGCAAAGCCTAATGGCCTGGGTTAAATTCCCCTGATGCACAAAGTGGAGCATGCATCTGGAGTTCATTTGCAGTGTCAGGAAACCCATGCTTATTCTCTCTCTATAGAGAGAGGGCCCCCCCTCAAATAACTGTTTTAAAGCCCAGCATAATGATGCATGCCTGTAATCCCAGTGCAGAGGAAGTGGAGGCAGGAGGGTACCTGGTGCTCCCTGGCCATGCAGTCTAGCCTAATTAGTGAGTTCTAGGACAGAAAAACCCTGTCTTGGAAAAGGTGGACCCTGTCTGGGGTGAGTGCACAGTGGATAAACATGCTTGCTCTGCAAGCCTGAACTCCAGAACCATGCGAAACACTGTGCAAGCAGCTCCTGTGTCTAAAACCCCAGCTCTCCTGTAGTGAAATGGAATCCGAGACAGGATAACACCAGAAGTGTGTGGGCCAGCTGAACAAGAGACACTGCCTCCGACATGGTGAAAGGTGCGGACTGGCATCTAAGGTAGTCCTTTGACCTCCACACACGTGCCATGGCACCTGCGCACATGCACGCATGCACAAACACTTTTTAAAAAGATGAATAATGCCTAAAGACTGACAGCCAAGGTCAGCCTGCACACAGGAACATTCACACATATACACACACACACATACACAATTCAAAAGAAAAGCCATTGGTAATGTGAGCTGAAGTTTTCCCGGTTGACATCATACCTACCCAGGGAAACGGTTCTCGTGAGTGAGACTTTCATTCCCTGTTCCCACTTCCTTGTTCCCATGGAAGCTGTGGTTCCTTCTCTCCCCCACCACTAGAAGGCTGTCACATCTAACTTCAAAAATAAAAAAAAGTGGCACAGAAAATGTGAGCCTGAGGCTAAACATGAGCAGTGTATTAGTGACTTTCTTGTTGCTGGGACAAAATACTCAGCTAGAAGCAATTTAGGGAAGGAAAGGGTTTTGGCTTATAGTTCCATAGGGTAGAGTCCGTCACGGCAGGGAAAACATGGTAAGGGCAGGAAGCTGGCATCACGTTGTCACATCGACAGGGAGGAAGCAGGCTGGGCTCTGACTCTTCCAGGCTTGTTCCCAGCCTTCCTAAACAGAGTCACCAGCTGGGGATGAAGTATTTGGACACGTGAGTCCATTGGGAGCATTTTTACATTCAAACTACCACAAATAAATAAGATGAAAGAACTCCAGTCACAAGGCATTGAAAGAGAAAAGGAAAATGTTTACCATGTTCCTAAGGAACTATCCTTCCCTGGAGTCCTACTGCACTCGGGGCACACTTCAGAGAGAAAACTGAGATTCCACGGAAGAAAATGGGAAAGTATCCGGGAGATTTCTCCACAGCCGCTCCTGTCGATAAATCTTAGGAAGCAGGAGTCTCAGTCATGAGGTTGGTTACATCATGGTAACAAGAGCCAAGATTTCCACTTTGTAAACAATATACTTTTTAAATTACTCTTGAAATATTTAGAATGTTAATCACCTGCTAAATCTTTAAAAAGAAACCAATGCATTTCATAATAGAAACAGACATTGCACGGTCCTCATCTCGGGCTGCCAGGATACACAAGTGGAAATTACTTTTTAAAAGCTTAAAGACCAGCATGCAAGACAGACTTCTGCTGCTGGGTCATTTACAATAATTCAAAATCCTTTCATTTTTTCGACTTTGCCCTCTGTCCCTGAGATTAGTTCTCCTGCATGGTCTTGGTGTGTGCTGCTCTCTGATGTGATTATTTGCTTTTTTCTTTCATTTCCAGAATTCCTGCTTGGTTCTTTTTCAGTGTTTCAGTTTCCTTGCTGAGTTTGTCATCCATGTTTTAGACTCTCTCCTCCAGTATGCTAACAGTTTCATTCGCTCTGGAGACTGTCTTAGCAAGGTCTTGAATAACATCTTTAGTTCATTCATTTCTTACTCGAGTTTTCTGTATGGGAGGGTAGAAAGATGGGGGATGGGAAACAGAACAATTTGTTTAAAATGCCTAAGGAGAGTTGGGCATGGTGGTTCACCTCTTTAATCCCAGCACTTGGGAGGCTGAGGTAAGAAGAGTGCCAGCCTTAGCTGCAGAGTGACTTCCGATCAGGCTGGGCTAGAGTGAGACCCTGCCTCAAAACAACCCCCCCCCCAAATACCACTTGAAAAACCTAACATGGGGCCTGGGGAGATGGTTCATTGGTTAAGAGCACTTATCGCTCAAGCATGAGGACCTGAGTTCAACCCCCAGCACCTCACCTATAATTACAAAACAAAAACAAAAAAATCACCTGATGGGAGCAGAGACAGGAGGATCCCTAGTGCTTGCTGGCCAGCCAGCCTGCCTAACTGGAAAATGATGAGCTTCAGGCTCAGTAAGACTGTCGTAAAGAACTAGGGTGGAAGAGCAATGGAAGATGCCTGACGGCCTCCTGCCTTCCACACGTGTGTGGGTCCATGCACATGAATCTGCATACCACAATGCTGTACCCACACATCAAAAAGAAATTTCATTCTTTGTATGCTAATAAGATTTTTAATAAGAATAGATTCTTTCATGTAAAGATCAACATAAATAAACCCAAGAAATAATAATCAAAAAGTTAACTTTGGTTCAGACAGTGAGGATGTGGATGTGTGCTGGTTTGTCAGATGTGCCCGCCCTCCCTCCCCCATAAACTCAGGTGTTCTGAATGCTTGGTCCCCAGCTGGTAGTGCTTTGGGGGGGTGGAGCCTTTCTGGAGAAGGTGTGTCACTGGGGGAAGACTTGAGGTTTATTAGTCCCTAATTGGCCAGTGCTTTCTGATGCATTTCCACCTGCTGGGGCAGAGGCGATGCCCAGTCTCTACTTAGGTCGTGTTTTCCCTGCCATCATGAAGCTTCCCTTTGAGACTAAATCAGAGTAAAACAAGCAAACAAACAAAGCACTTTCCTCCCATCAGGTGCTTTTGGTAGGATGCAACAAGAAGGTACCTGCCATAGGATGTACAGCCAAGTGCAATACTTGAAGTGAAAACAGACAAATCACCAAAATTAGCTGCACATGGTGACATGAGCGCTCGAGAGGTGGGGCAGAGGGACCGTCAACAGTGTGAGGTCATCCTGAGCTGCACGGTGAGTTCTAGGGGAGCTAGGGCGACATTAAAACATCCTGTTTAAAAACACAAAAACTAAACAAAAAAATGAGATGTCAATCCTTAAAACCCCTTAGGAGGAAGGACAAAATAAATGGGCAGGACTGAGTTGATAGAAGACAACTGTTAACTACAAGGGTTGTGCTGTTTAGAGTACAGTACCCACTTGGATGGCCCCTAGCCACGTGGAAATTCAGTTGGAAACTCATTTTCCCAGTCACACTAACCAAATTTCCCAGGCTTCATGGCTCCATATGGATAGTTATGACACAGTTGAGAAACGTGGAGATTCAGAATTTTTCTGTCATTGCAGAAATATCATATGACAGTGCTTTATAGACAGAAAAATCAATAAAATGATGTCAGAATATAAAGGGAATGGAGAACTAGATACTATATATAAAATTAGGACCGAAAGCCAAGGGCTGATGACAGAGTCAGTAATGTGCTTGTCATGCAAGCCTGAAGACCTGAGTTTGCACACGCATGTAAATGCTGGTGCATTGGTGTGCACTTGGAATGCCAGCCCTGGAGAGACTGAGGCAGGAGGGAATCAGTGAGCCCTAGGTTCAGTGGGAGAACCTCTCTCACACATGCACACATGCACCCCCCATGAACATGCATTTATGCACTCACACCACAAAAATGAAAGCAGAGATAAAACTCAAGATGCATTAAAACCATAAGAGCACTTTTTCCAATAATTTTGAAGATGTCATCAAAACAACTTTATTAGGTTCCATTTATTTGTGTATAAGTATATATATATATATGTATATATATATATGTGCTGTTTCGGCCACAGGTGTGTGCATGTGTAGACCAGCTACTTAAGCCACATGTGTTCCTGGATCACTCTCCACCTTATGATTAAGATTTCTCGCTAGAACCCCGAGCTCACTGATTTGGCTGGACTCATCAGTCAGGTTGCCACCTCCCAAGCCCTGGGATTATAGGTTGACTGCCACAGCTGTTTTATTTAGTTGTTGTTTTGTTTTTCTAGGTAGGGTCTCACTCTAGCCCAGGCCTGTAATTCACCTTGAGCACTAAGTTTGCCTCAAATTCAGTGATCCTCCTACCTTGGCCTCCTGAGTGCTGGGATTAAAATGTGCACCACCATGCCCATTTTTTAAAACGTGGTTCTAGGGATTGAACTCAGCTCCTCTACTTGCATGACCACCCTTTACCCATGGAGCCATCTCTTTAGCTCCACGAGTCCAGTCTTATGTGGATGATCAGTTCCTGGATCCTACATCTTAAACACACGTTGTCAGCATCTCAGCACCTGCCTTTGTCCAAGCTTTCCCTCTTGTGAGTTGGATCTAGTTCCCAGGGTGGAAATTTGGGCATTGTCCAATTGATAAGTTCTGGAAACTCCACTTAATGGCTCCAGAAGCCTCTTCCTTCCTGTCCCTTCTACCAGTTAGAATGGAGATCCTCAAGTGGTCTTGACTCAGGGGTCAACCCTTCAGTAAGTCTAAACTGCGCAGAGGTCCCTGATGACTGACACATTCGCGTGTCAGGTACTTTTCCTTTCCTACTGGGATGAAGCACAGTCATCTCATGCCTGGTGTTTTTGTGAGATTTGTGTCCCATGAGCTTTATTGTGCACCTACTGTGTGCATCTGCTAGACAAAGTTCTTCCATTAATGGGGCTCCGGGTCTCTCTTGTGTATCACTGGAGGCCAGGAACAGAATCGCCATGGTTACTGTATCTCCACTGCTCAGATGGTTCATTTGTGGCAAGCTGGGCTGGGGAACAGGTGAATAATATTCACAGCATGGAAGTCCATGGTAATCACCAGACCTTCACAGGAGACTGAGTTTGAGTTCTGTTTGAGGCGGCATCAATCACGTAGTGATTGTTTCTGTTGTTTCTCTGTCTCTGATGGGGAAACTAAAATCATATTAATTAATGCAAATGATATATATTTCATTTGCATTTCTGTGGTGTGTATGCACGTTTGTATGTGGGTTGGCTTTCATATGTGTCTTCGTATGCATGTCACATGATATATGCATTTGGAGGCCAGAGGTGGACCTCAGATGTCTTTCTCACCCAGTCTTTCACTGGGGCCCACTCACCGATTGGCTAGACTATGTAGCCCGCCAATCCCAGGAAGCCCGCTACAGCATTGGATTATAGGCCCCGTGGTGTTGGGGATCCGAACTCAGCACCACGGTTGCGTGCCAGCACTTTAAATTGGGCTGTCTTCTCAGCAGCCCCATCGTGCATTTTAAAGTGATTTAAAGTGATGAGTGGGTTGTAAATGACATGTCTGTTCACTACCTTGGTTTTGTCGAATTGCGAACACACGTGGAATGTACAAGTTCAGAGTCTTCAAACGTAAAGAACCGTGGCCAGAGTACACCCCTGAAACGTGGTCTGGAAGATTTCCCCCTCGGTACTGGGGCCTGGCAGTGCGAGGCAAGCCCGCCAGCTTGCAGCGCCTGTGACGTGGAAGAAGCCCTTCGTGGCTGTGCTTGGCTCTCTGGGCGCCTGTCTGGGTGAAAACAGTGGGCTTGTTGCTCCGGGCGCCCTGCTCGCCGGCCCGGCTCTCCGCGGGAGGACTGCGGGCGCGTGCGGCCCGCACTCCCCTGCCCGCCAACCCCGCAGAGCCCCCGCGCCCGGGGGCGGGGCCGGCACGGCCGCCGCCCGCCCATTGGCTGAGCGAGAGGGCGGCGCTGACCGTGGCCAACTCCCGGCCTGGCCTCGGCGCGGAGCGGGGCGGGGCGGGGCTCCAGAGCCTGGGCGCGCCTCATTTGCATGCGCGCCAGGCACCGACCAATCCTGGGGCTGCGCAGCCGGCCAATCCCGAGGCTCCCCTCGGGGGTGGGGCCTGGGGCTCTCCCCCACCCTGCCCGGCTGTCAGCTCCGAGGGGGCGGAGCTTGGCTCGGGGCCAGCGTGGGAGACAAAGGGCTTTGCCCGAAAACAAAATTTATTTAAAATTCACACTCTGGGGCAGCTGGGGGCTTGCTGGCCCATGACGCAACTATTCTGTTTGGAAATTTCTGGAAAGTAGTAATTTTGGGAATCATAAATCCTGAGTGTTCCCCCCCCCAAAAAAAACGATAGGCTTTGGAAAGGAATGTAATAAAATGTATGTGTAATGCTATAAAGACATTTAATAATGGTTTTGCATCCATCATATGGCTTAAGGAAATCCGAACTGATTGAAAATTGAAAAAGGAAGTTAAAACCCAAGAGCCACGGTGGGAGAATGTAGGATTTCTCTGTAGAGTTACTGACAAGAGAGCTGTGCATATTTCTTTGACTACTGCAGCATTTAACCTTGCTTAGGACAAATTGGTTGTTCTTTATTTTGATATGGCTTGGTGCTTGCAGAAGAGTTCCAGGCATTGTGTCTCTGTTCTGGCGTTGTTTATACTTTACCCTATTTGCCTATTTCTGTAATATCTTCGTGAGCAAGCATTATATACATTTTTATTTCTACATCATTTGAATCTGTTTGGACTACCATGTCCCTTACTTCTGCAGTGGGCTTTCCTAAGACAAAGACAATCCCCATACACAATGACAATACAATGATCAATCGTAGGAAATTAACATAGTAGGATCTTTTTTAAAATATTTTATTTATTCATTTTTCAAGCAGAGAGATACAGAGAGAGAGAGAGAGAGAGAAAGAGAGAGCACGAGAGAGAGAGAACCAGGGCCACACCTTGTGGGTCTGGCTTATGTGGGTCCTGGGGAATTGAACCTGAGGCCTTAGGCACTGGAGGCAAGTGCCTTACCCACTGAGCTATCTCTCCAGCCCTGTAGGATATTTTAATCTATAAAAATCCCCCCATTCTCCTATTATTACTTTTTCTTGCTAGTGTGTGTGTGTGTGTGTGTGTGTGTGTGTGTGTGCGCGCGCCCACACAAGGAAATGCCTTAGTTCACACCTGAGCGAAGGTCCCAGGCATGGGTGGCAACCACTTCCCCAAGGAACCATCTCCTTAGCTGGCCCTTGGGTACATTTCTTCCTCTCCATCTACAAGGATATACGTCCCATTTATCCTTTTCTTTTTATCCCATTTAAAAGTATAATTTAAGCTGTGCATATACCATATGACTATAATCTCAGCACTTGGGAAACTGAGGCAGTAGGATTGCTACAAGTTCAAAGCCAATCTGGGCTATGTAGCAAAACTCAGTTGCAGAAAACAAAAACTGAAACAAATATATAATTTACATATACTTAAGGTTATCAATTAAAGTATTGTTTTTTTTTTTTTTTGTTTTTTTTGTTTTTTTTGTTTTTTTTTTTGAGAAAAGGTCTTGCTATGTATCCCTGGCTGGCCTGGAGCTTGCTGTGTGGCTCAGGGTGGCCGAGAACTTGTAGAGATCCTCCTGCCTCAGCATTCCAAGTACTGACTTTAAAGGCATGTGTTACCACGTTATCTCCATAGGCTAGGGATGAGGCTCAGTGGTAAGAGTACCTATAGAATCACTAGTGAGAGGCTGAAGGCATGGCTCAGTGGTAGAGCTCCTGCTTAGAATCCACCATAAGGGGTTAGGGGCATGGCTCACTAGTATAGCACCTACCTACCTAGAATCTGCCAGTGAATCTCCCAGTGAGGGGCTGGAGGTGTGGTCTAGTGCGCACCAGGCCCTCACCATTGCACAGGAAACCAAACCAAATCCAGATAGCCCAAACAGAAGCCCAGGTCTTATGTATTTCCTCAAATATTTGTCCTTTCTTTGTGGTGAAAATTAACATTTTTTTCTAGCTTTTGAAATGTACAGAACATGATTGTTATCTCTCTTCACCGTGCTGTACCCATAGTGCAACTTGCTCCTATCTAACTGTAACTTAGTACCCCATGGCCAGCCTTCCCTTATCCATCCCTCCCCAGCACTGTTGTAGGTGCCTGGCCATCACCAGCTTGGGTTTAATCCCCAGCACGCATGCACACGCACACACACACAGACACACACACAGACACACACACACACACACACACACACACACACACCAGGTAAGGTATATGGTCCTATCATGCTCTCTTTTCCCAGTAGCCACTGCGCTCTATGCTCTCTGTCACTTTAGTTCTGCTTTGTTCTGGACATCTTATAAGTGGAACTGTACAGTGCAAAGCATAAAATTAAGCTTCTGGCATTCTGCCTCTGGCTTTGTTTGCAAGTGCTGGGTGATTTTTCTTGGCATTGTCTAGGCTGTGAAGCTTATGCGTTTGGGAAGTTTTTATTAGGCCTTTGATGACGCTTCTTATGAATGAAAAAGGTTGACCTTTGGATGTAGCCCTAGCCCAGGAAATAGGCCCCTTCCTGCCCTTACGTGTGTCCTGTCAAAAAGCCAGATCTTTGTGGACCTTGGGTAATTGTCTGCTTTATGGATTGCTTCCTCCAGTTGTTCAAGCCCTCAGACAGAGCTGTAGTAATGATGAGGGAACTGTGCCGTGTTCATGTTATGATTAGCACTCCATAGATTTACATCCTACAGCCATGCATTGAGCCTACTGTGGGTCAAATATGGCTGAGGTTAAAGTGTCCACCTAGCATACATGAGGCCCTGGGTTTGGTCCCTTGCACCACATAAGCATGCATATGGTGCATGTCTGTAAGCCTGATCCTTGAGGACTGAAAGAAGAAAGATGGGGAGTTCAAGGTTAACCTGAGATGCATAAGACCCTGTCTCAAAAAATAGCTGAGGGAAAAGATGCAGGCATTTTTTTCCTATTAATCCCTTAGTGAAAGAGAAGAGAAAAATGTCACTGGCATCGGTGTTGTGCTTCATAGTATGTCATTGAGAGGTGATTTAAAGTGCATAAGCTATGTGCGTATGAAACTGATCCCATGCCTGTAAGCAATATGAACACCTGCATGTCAAAGTTGATATCTGCAAGGGTCTTGGAAATAATCCCCATGGAAATGGAGGGGTAGCTGTGATGATGATAGTCAGATAACTTAATTAAAAAATTTGTTATTTTTGTAGTGCAAGAGATTAAACCCAGGGCCTTGTGCCACAGGTAACTGCCCTACTAACTGAGCTACATCTGTAGCCATCAGCCTGCTGGCTTCTATCAAAGAAGACATCCCAACGAACATTATCCATTTAGTTCTTGCAGAAAAGCCTTAAGGAGCACATAGGAGATTTCTGTTGTTATCCCATGTTATAAAGAAGAAAGCCAAGGCTGGAAACAATTCTTTAAGGAAAAAAAATAAGATAGAGTCTTGTGGCTAAGGTTGGCCTCATACTTGCTATGTAGCTAAGGATGACCTTGAACCCACTGTCTTCATCTCATGAGTGCTGGGATGACAGGCAGGTACCACCACACCTGGTTTATGTAGGGCTTTGTGCTCTACTAACTAAGCCGCATCTCCAGCCTAAGATGGCAGATGCTTTATTGTGTTGTTTCTATCACAATTTTAATTAACTTTGGTTGGATACTTGCATCAGCTTCAATCACTAGCCATAGGCAAGAAGTGGCTAAGGTGTTGGGCAGCTCACATAGGGAACAATTCTTTATCAGAAAGTTGAATTAGATACAGCTTTTCCTATGTTCCGGGGGTTTCTGGGGCCATGTCTGTTCCATTGGTCTGCTCAGTGGGGTCTCCTTGGTGCTAGAAGACTCCATGGTAACAGTAATCAAAGAGCCTAAGATGAGGGTGGGAATAACACTTCCAAGCTTCAGTCATTCAGAAAGAGAGGGAGAGAGGAAAGAAAAGGTCAGGCACACTACGGAGGACTAGTCTTTCAGATTCAGGGACTCTCAACAGATGACATTGCCAGCAGCCTAGAAATAGGAACCAGTGCTGTTGCAGTCAGCTTTCTAGTTGCTGCGCAGAAGAACCCAAACAAAAGCGGCTTATAGAGGAATGGGTTTATTTGGCTTACGGACTCGAGGGGAGACTCCATCCTGGCAGGGAAAACGATGACATGAGACGAGGGCTGGACATCACCTCTGCCACAGCACTGCAAACAGCAGCAGGAAGGTGTGCCAAATACTGGCAAGGGGAAGCTGGCTTATAACCCCAGAAGCCTGACCCTGACAACACAGCTTCATAGAGGTTGTAAAACCCAAACTGCCATCAGCTGAGGATCGATCTATCAGAACACATTCATTTGTTTGTGGGGGACACCTGTATCAAACCATGACAGTCCGCCCCTGGCCCCCACAAACTAATAATCATACATGATGTAAATACAGTGTGTTCAGCTCAACTCTTAAGTCCCCACAGCTTTCAACTGAGCCATAATACCAAAAATAAACCCGTAATGGCACAGAACATTCACAATGCAAAACATGAGGCGCAGCAAAAACAGATTGACCAATACAAGATTTAAAACAAACAGGGCACCATCAATCTCTAACTCCAAGCTCAATGATTCTAACCAATAACACAAGTCTCTTGGAGATTCAATTCTGCCCCTCCAGCTCGGCTACTCACAGTCTGAGAAAACATCATCCGGTGCTGGCAGCTCGCCTTGGCACCTATCCATAGTCCTGGAACTCTTTGGGTCTCCATTGCAACCCACAGTTCATCCTCATGGCTCCATCAGGCTCCATGCAGGCAACCTTGCACACCTGCTTCACATGCCGATGGCCATTTTTCAAAAACAAAACTGTGTTGCAAATCCAATGACCCTCTCTTTCTAACCAATCTCCATTCCACAGAACCAGGTGGGCTACCAATTTGTTAATCCAGGGGGGATC
>PVHP010046301.1:0-13341 GCA_004024765.1 Zapus hudsonius | reverse complement strand
GATGCAGAAAATTTTGTACAACTATATTTATAGCAGCTCAATTCATAATAGCCAAGAACTGGAATCAACCCAAATGCCCATCCATGGAGGAATGGACAGCGAAACTGTGGTATATTTATACGATGGAACTCTACTCAGCTGAAAGGAAAAATGACATATCGAAATTTAGGAAAAAATGGTCTGACTTTGAGCAGATCTTCCTAAGCGAACACTCAAAAGAACAGAGATTTGAACGCCGCATACTCTCCCTCATATGCGGTCCTTAACCAGGATAACCGTAAACTCTATGCAGACTAGTAGAAAGAAGTGAGAGGTTATGAATGAGGGGTAAGGGATATGGGGAGGGGAATGGCTTAAGCATGAGGCTAAACCAAATTAGGTTCAAAAACATAAAATCCTCACGAGCATACTGTAACCTATTGAGCAAGTAGTGGGCGTCGACTGGCAAGAGGGGCCATGAGTAGTAGGGGAGAGAGTCTAAGTCTGTGAATAATTGATCAGTCTGACAACCCCTGGTCCCAGCTACCGGTTCCTTCCCTCACTGAGCTGTTGACCAAAGCGACCTATGAGGTTCCAAAAACAAGACAAAATTCTGTTAAAGCTCTTGAGTGCCCTCCCCAGGCCTGAGGCAAAACCCTGTTTCTGAAGAAACCACAGAACGCCATCAATCAGCATCGAGAGACCCTTCGAGGTCCGGAATGGTATCCAACCCCCAGATGGCAGTTAGTGTAGTTCTGGAAGGCAATGCACAAGCTGCCAGGGGAAACTGATCAATGACAGCTGGAGTAAACAGAGACCACTAGCATGAAACACAGTCTTTGGCCATGAGTAGGCTGACCACACCTCCTACTGGGAAAGAACAGCGAACCAAGAAAGGAGCACTTGTGCAATGGAGGAGTCTAGGCCTGGGGGAGACAATCAACAACTTTTAATTTTGGCCAAATATTCCACTTAGTGAGGGGGAGCTCTTGACTGGAACTGGGGAGTCAGGGCGATATGCACCGGATCCAGTACTCTTGGGCTCCCAAGAAAAGATGCACTATGGGAGCGATTGATGGGGAGGCTACTAAAAATAGAATCTAGGTAATCCAGAATTGTGTATATTTGTTAACCTAGAGTGATCTTATTCTCCGATGGAGATTGTGTTTGTATTTTTCAGGATAAAGCGAGAGAGTTGTGGCCCATCTGACCGTACCAACCAACTGACCACAGGCAGATAGCTGAGATCCTGGCAAGCGATGAGCCACCACAGTCATACCCTAGAGGATCCATATGGAACCCCACAGAGAATGAGGGGATGAACAAGGGACCCACAGCCACAGCCATTCAATCAACACAGGATAAGCCAGTGAGACAGAAAACAACGATTTTCAACACAAAGACCCCTAAGCTCACAACATTAAAGCAGCCTTAATACTCACCCACCACGACTCAGGGAACTGAGCGGAAGAGGGGGGCGGAAAGATTGTGAGAGCCGTGGTGGGGGAGACTATCCAGATGCATGGCACCCCTCAGTAACAACATACTAGGGCCAGGAGAACCTGGCTGAATACTAGGCTATCCATGGTCCCCTACCACAAGGACTGATCCAGTCGACTCATGGAGGAGGATATCCAGCTGATTGGGGATGGAGAGGGGGACATTGGGGAATTGGGGATAACAACTCATTGTTTGCCCACTAAATAATGGACAAGAAAAAAATAAAAATAAAAGATGGAGGATAAAGGGATGGAGTAAGGGTTCATTTGGTAAAGTGGTTGCTGAATAAGCATGAGAACCTAAGTTTGGATTCCCAGTACCCATGTAAAAGCTAGGCATGGAGGTGTGCACCTGTAATAATACCACTATTGGGGAAGGCAGGACAGGAGGATCCTTGAGGCTTGCTGGCCAGCTAGTTTAGCCAAGTTGTTAAGCTCCTGGTTCAGTGAAAGACCCTGTCTTAAAAAATAAGGTGGAAATTGATGACTACATCATCTCTGTTTTGAGTACTACATCATCTCCCTTCTCAACACACAAGTGCACATACATAAAAGTACACTCTTACACACATGCATGCCCATCCACATATAAATATGCACATACACAAACACACACACATTCCCATAAATATACACATACACATGCAAAAAATGGAGCAAAATACCCAAGAATGGTGAGACAACTAGTAAAAATATAATGAGCATTGGAAATGCCCAGAGAAAAAGAAAGGACCAGAAGAAATATTTGAAACAATGGTAACATGTATTTCTAAAAATAAAGTCAAATACTAAACCACAAAGCTAGGAATTTCAGAGAAAACCAAGCAGAATAAATGCAAAAAGTTACATTTGGGCATATCATATTCAAACTTCAGAAAATCAAAGATAAGGGGAAAGTGTTGAAATCAGCCAGAGGAGAAAATTATATAACCTCTGGAGGATCAGAGGTAAGAATTACATCTGATTTTTCTTCAGAAACCATTCAAGCAATAAGAGAGTAGCGTGGAATATTTAATGTATTGAGAGAGAAATATTATCTATCTAGAATTTTATGCCCCTTTAAAAGTTAAAAAGGAATACTTTCTTAAACACAAATAATTTGAAGGAATTTGTTGCTCATATAAATGTCATGCAGTAAAAGTTCTTCAGAAAGGAGGAAAATTTTTGGCTTAGCTGCATCTCTGGTGCATACCTGTAATTCTAGCTGCTCTGGGAGACTTGGGCAGGAATATTGTAAGCTGGAAGCCAGCCTCGACAGGATAGTGATACCTTATCTCAAAATAGATAAAAATGAAAATGAAACTTCAGGCCTAGAGGAGCAGAGCTGTGGTAGAAGTTGCCTGTCCTGTGTGAGGTTCATGTTTCAATACTAGGCACTGTGAAACAAACAAAATGGAAAACCTTGGGCTGGAGAGATGGTTTAGTGGTTAAAGACACTTGCTTGCAAAGCTTGACAGTCTGGATCAGTACCTGCCATACCCATGTAAAGCAGGATGCACAAAGTGTAGTGTGCCTGGAGTTCATTTGCAGTGGCAAGAGGACCTGGTGCGCCAATTCTCTCTCTCTCTCTCATGAATGAATAAATAAATATCTTAAAAAGAAAACTTAGAGTTAAAGAAAGGACCAGCACAGGAGAAGATATGAGAAAGTAAAGTAAAACTTATATTCTTATTATTGTTATAACATATACACCAGCTTTTTGTTTTAACAATCTAAGGAATTTTTAAATAAACTTATTTATTGTTAATAATTAGATACAGTGTATGAGCAATTCTTTGGTGGTACCACCATTTCCCTCCTCCCTGTCCCCAACTTGCTGGGGGCCCCTCCTTAATGGGATTGTGGGACCAGACCATGGGGTAGGAGTTATGAATTATACAAGAAGTAGCCAGGCTTTTTTCTTTGTGTGTTGCTGTCAAGGGAAGCAATGTCTCTTCTGCTAAGTTCCCTGAGTCATCGTAGGTGAGTTTTAAGTCTGCTTTACTTTTGAGGTCGTATATACCAGTTTTTGCAAATATTAATGTCAACAATGTATTCAATATATGCTTAAAAGTTAAATGATTGAAATGATAGTAATAATACAAGGAATAGAAGGATGAAATAGTATTATTTTGTTATCATAAAGGACTTGTGCTGCATTCACATGTTTATCACATCATTATTTATGATAGTCAAGATATAGAATAAAAAAGATATAGAATAAGCCTAGTTGCCCATCAATGGATCAATGGAGAAAGAATATATTAGAATATTATTTAGTTATAAAATAACAAAATTCTGTCATTTACAGCAACATAGGTGGAAAAAAGGGCATTGGTTAAGTGAAATAAGTCAAGTAAAGAAAGATAAACACTGTACCTTCTTACTTATATTTAGAAGCTAAAAAGCATATCTCAAAAAAGTAGAGAATAGAAGTTACTAGAGCTTGAGAAGTGTGTATGTGTTGGTAGGAGAGAGGATACTTAATAAATAAAAGAATTAAGTTGTTTACAAAGAATAACTTCTAAATATATACAGTATGTGGTGCTTTAAATGTATGGCCCCACAAACTAGGGCATTTTTTTATTTTTATTTTTAAAATATTTATTCATTTTCAAACAGAGAGAGAGAGAGAGAGAGAGAGAGAGAGAGAGAGAGAGAGAGAGCGCGCACCAGGGCCACCACCTTGTGGGTCTGGCTTATGTGGGTCCTGGGGAACTGAACCTGGGGCCTTAGGCACTGGAGGCAAGTGCCTTAACCGCTGAGCCATCTCTCCAGCCCAAACTAGGGCATTTTTAATTAAGATTAAACTTTCTACTTAAGTCCACAGCAGGCAGATCCCTGCTACAGGGGGGCTTGACACTGGGGGCAGATCTTCAGTCCAGCCTTACTAGGTATACAGAAAGCAGTTTGAGCTCTGTCTGTTTGTGTTTGTTGTCTGTTAGTGGTGTCTCTCAGCTATCCATCTATGGAAGTGAGCCAACTTCTGCTATGATGTAACTTCCCCTGGATTCTGTAAGCCTAAAATAAACTTTTCCTTCCATAAGTTGCTTCTGATCAGATGTTTGTCCCAGCAATGAAAAGTAATTGCAATACAGTAGGATAGTGATGGAAGACATTTAAATATCTCAATGTAGTTAGAACAGAATTTTGAATATTGCTAACACAAAAAATGACATGTATCTGAGGAGACAGATATGCCAATTACCCTGATCTGATCATTATACATTGTATTCATATATAGAACTATTATACTATACTCCATAAATATGTACAATTTCTATGTTTTAATTAAAATTTTAAAATTTTTAGAGAGAGCAAATTTCAGAGAAGGAAAAGTTATCAGAGATAAAGATGGACATTAAATAACGGTAAAGAGATCAATATTCTAAGAAGACAAAATTCTTACTGGGTATCTGCCTTACCAAAGAACATCAAAATATGTAAGTTAGGCAAGAAGTACTAGGGTGATCTAAGATGGTGGATGACACAAAGGCATGATCTGCTAGAATCTCCAGGACATAAACTGGTGAAAGTTAGATAACAGCTATCACAAGAGGTTGGTGGTATCCAAATGTCTCTAATTTTAACAGCAAAGTAAAACAAGGAACTTTATAAAGTAGAAGAGAAAGTCCAGAGGAATTTGCAGGAGGAATTGACAGTTTGGGGAGCTCACCACTCCTGGTGAGAGCTGAAAAAAGAAGGTGGAGTCAGCCAAATAATAAGCAGCAGTAGCACTGGTAGAGGGAGGTGAAACACTGAAAAAAAATCCTCTCCTCTCAGCCCCTAACCAGAGCAATTTTAGGACATCATTTGATGGTTTGGAAGCCCCAAACTTTCTGTGAATTACACTCACAGGAAACTCAGAACAAGAGTTACAAGACTACATGCTCAAACCTGGCCAGCAGAACACATCTAGAGTACAAGGAAGAAACTTTAAATCAGGACCACTAAATATTCAGTATGGTGGAAACTTGATCAGAGTTAGAGTCTGCAGGGGAACACAGATCCAGATTTTAAGCAGCATTCTAGGCATCAGAAAGGATCACCAGGGGGGGGGGTATGACCAACATTCACAACCTGACAAGATGTCATTTATGACCTAACTTCCCAGATGACCACTCACAGGTAAGAATAGTATCCATATCCTGACCCCTTGTGAAGGTTCAGTTTTGTTGTCAACTTCAAATTTTTAGTAATCTTGAGTGAATCTTTGATGTTGTTCACAGGAAGGCAACCCTCTCAGTAGGAGACAGGATGTAAGGAAGCTCAGGGGAGCTAGAAATCAACATCCCTTCCTGGAAGGGCAGTGCAGGAAGGAAATTATAGAGACTCAAGAAGCCAACTAGTCTGGAATAAGGTTGTAAGACCCCACTTTAAGGTTGCATAAAGGGGAAAGAAATCTCTCCTTCCTCCTTCCTGCCTCCCTCCTGCCTGGCTGCTGGTGCTTGTCATGCATCTCTTCCTCGGCATTGGCATTGGAATGAAGCTTCCTCAGCCTTACAGCCTGGACTGAAGACCAGCAGCTCCCTACGAAGCCTTTAGTTCTTCAGTGCTAGATAGGGAGTGCTGAGGCATCCAGCCAGTGGACTGAGCAACTACAGGTTCTTTGACTGTTGGGTTTGCAGACTGCAATTGTGGGATTGCCGTGAGTTATTTCAATAAATCCTTTAAATACAAAAACAATACAACTCATTCTGTTGATTCTGTTCCTCTAGAGAACCCTGACTAATATACCTTTGAATGACCAATACCCTTGATCTGACCTTGCAGAGAACTACACAGGGATGTGACAGGGAGCCTGGAAATGAATGCCTAAAGACTCCAGATTGGAATTAGCAAGCAGACAGTATTCTACTCTTAGGAGAGTACTAGGTATTGAGCCCAATGCCCCAAATACCAATCGAGCAGAGGAAAATAATATCTTTTTTTTTAATTTAATATTTATTGTCCATAATGAGTTACATTATTTAGTGGGCAAACCATGCGTTGTTATCCCGACTTCCCCAATTCCCCCCCTTCCCATCCCTGATCAGTTGTATATCCTCCTTCGTGGGCTGTCTGGATTAGTCCTTGTGGCAAGGGATCCTGTATATCTTAGTACTCATGCCGGTCTTCCTGGCCCAAGTGTGTTGTTACTGATGGGTGCTATGCCTCTGGACCGTCTCCCCCACCACGGCTCTCACAATCTTTCCGCCCCCTCTTCCGCTCAGTTCCCTGAGTCGTGGTGGGTGAGTAGGAAAATAATATCTTAACTCTCTACAACATAGTCCTTCTAGATGATTCAAACACTTCCACTGAAAGAGTAAAGATGATTTTTAAAAGTCCAACTAATTACATAACTCCATATGTGAAAGTCTCAATTCGAAAAGACAAGAATTATGAAAAGCAATGTAACTCCTCCAAAACTTACTAATGTCAAAATAATGACCTCCAATGTCATGAATTAGATGAAATCCCAAATAAATCAAAAGAATGATTATAAGTATGTTTAAAGAAATCAAAGAGGGCTCAGTAGTTAAAAGTGCTTGCTTGTGAAGCCTGACAGCCCAGGTTTGATTCCTAAGTATCTACATAAAGCCAGATGCACAAAGTGGCACATGCACCTGAAGTATGTTTGCATTGGCAAGAGGCCCTGGCATGCCCATTCCCCCTACCTCTTCTAGCAAATAAATAAATATAAATATTTTTAAAAAGAAATCAGCTGGAAGCCAGGTGTGGTGGCACATGCCTTTAATCCTAGCACTCAGGAGGCAGAGGTAGGAGGATTGCTGTGAGTTCAGGCCACCCTGAGATTACATAGTGAATTCCAGGTCAACCTTGGCAAGAGTGAGACCCTACCTTGGAGAAAAAAAGGAAATCATCCAGGTATGGTGGTGCACACCTTTATGTCCAGCACTTGGGAGGCAGAGGTAGGAGGATTGCCATGAGTTTGAGGCAACCTTGAGACTACATAGTGAATTCCAGGTCAGCCTGGGCTAGATTGAGACCCTACCTTGAAAAACAAACAAACAAGGAAAAAAAAGAAAATAGAGGACACAAATGAACTTTTGAATGAATTCCAAGAGAATACAAACAGCTGAAATAAAGAAGTCATTACAAGATATGAAAGTGGAATTTAATTAACATAAATGTTGAAAAACCAAACTGAAATACTGAAAATGAAAATTTCACTCGGTCAAATAATAAAGGTAATATAAGACAATTGTATACTCAACATTGTCAGGGACGAAAGCCTTTGGGGGCTTTGGAGGCACACCCTGGCTTAATCTCAGGACGGCACCTGACAGCTTGTCACGAGGGGCTTAGCTTAATGAGTTTCAGGAGGTGATCTCAATTGGCCGTTATGCACAGGTTCTTACCATTAGCCCTCTGATTGGCCAGGAAGCTCTATATATTCTGCCTCATTCCCCGCAATAAAAAAACACACGTTCATCAACCCACAAGCGGTGTGTGTGTGTATCTGTATGATCACTGCCCCCGCGGGCGGCGGGTAGTGATACAACATGTACTAAATGGAGAAAAACTCAAAGCATTTCCACTAAAGGTAAGAATAAGACAAGAGTGCACACTTTTTCATTCTTATTCAATATAGTGCTTAAAGTTTTAGCTACAGCAGTAAGATGGTAGAAAGAAATTAGAGGAATAAAAATGGGAAAAGAAGAATCAAATTATCCTTAATTGCAGATGATATTATTTTATACATAAAAGAGCCTAAAGATTCCACTAGAAAACTCTTAGATCTGATAAACACTTTCAGCAAAATGGAGACAAAATTAATGTACAGTAGTCTTGACCAAGGCCCTAATTATCCCACAATAAACACCAATGACCCCATTGAGGAGGGCACTCAGGGAAATGGGAACCAGAGGAGAGGGGATATAAGACTATAACCTATGTTAGAAAATAAAAATAAGTCATCAATCTTCATATAATAAAAAAATTCTAAGAAAGAAATCAATTTCACCATATAAATGGAGAGTCATGAATTGTTTCTGAGATGTGGACCCACAAAATCAGATAGATTCCCATGCTGTGGAGTATACCTGGCAACAACTTGACAGTAGAATATAAGAACAGAAGCATGAATGCCTTTTGTATATTGGTAACTGGTAGTTTTTTTTTAATAAACTGTAGTCTCCAAAAGCTATTCTTGGAGGCTTTCTTAATTAATTGTCTTTCTGTGAGCTATCTCCCTTAAGGCTTGCCCTGAACCTTGTTCCCATAGGGCTTTCTTTTTGGAAAATTTAATATAGACAGCCTTCAATCTTCAAAAGAGTTACCCAGAGGTGACTTCTGTTTCTGAGAGATACTTTAAGTGCCAGTGACAGAAGCCATCAAAGCAACCCCTGATAGGCAACAAAATCCAGTATGTGGGTTTGTAATGAGAACTGGGCACAGCAGGTGAGCACCTGGGATTTCACCCCTGTACTTTCCCAGAGTTCGTGTCTCAAAATGCCAAAGAATTGGACAATTTCTGACAGGAAGCATTTTCTTATCACACACGTTTATTCTAGATTAGAGTCAGTTCAGAGGATTTGGGAAAGAGATAGGGGAAACAGCCCAACCACCACGTCCAGCCACCAGTGTGGGGAGAAAGCATGGAGAGTTTTAACAGGGTTTATACTGTTCAGCTAAACAAGCAGCAGAAGAAAAGATAACAGAGGGCTCCCATCATGAAAAGGAAAGGTTCATGTGGGAAAGAACCCCCGAGTCCCCATCGCTGTGGTGGGAGTGCCTTACCCAAGCTCTGGAATTTCAGAGGTTTACCATGTGAGGAAGAGAGGCCTTTGTCCTAGGGAAGCTTTTTTTTTTTTCAAGTCCCCCCCAGGTAAGTCAGCGAGACAGCTGATTGGTCTATACCTGACCAACCAGTTTTTGCATCTAGGTTTGGGCTCTGGCTAAAGATGCCTCCCCCCCCCCACTCAAGGGGAAGGGTCTATGGAGCTGCCTGAACTGTCACAGGTGTTGTAGTCATCTGATGTTGCTGGGATGAACTTCCAAACAGACAATGTATGGGAGGAAGGGATTTGTTGAAGCTTACACATCCAAGGGGAGATCCATAATGGAGAATGAGGGTCCCCTTTCATAGATACAAACAGAGAGAGAAAACCACCACCCAGCACCAGAAGCAAGTGCACATAAAACCTGTAGCCAAACAGCAGGGAAACTGAAGCTCAGTCAGAGCTCCAGCTGTTCTCTGCATACCTTTAGGCAGGAAATCAGATCTGCCCCAAACACACCTTTGGTCTGGACCCTAGGATCTACCCCGCAGTGACACCTCTTCCAGCCAGGCAGCTGGAAATCAAAGTTACAAGCTTTAATAAAATTCCTGAGTCTGTTGGGGGACATACATGCAACCACCACAGTGGATCTTGACTTATTTCCTGCATGCTACTCAACACACATATAAATTTAAGATCTCCTCTTTGGTTTATTTATTTATCTATGCATTTATTGCAGTGTTGGTGATGAAACCCAGGGCCTCCTACATGCTAAAACAGTATTGTGTCATTGAGCATTGTTCTTTTGTTTTAGGAGTTCCCCTTGCACCCTTAGTTGTAGACCCCAATTTCCAGGTTTACCACTAATGTGTATGTGGCCAGGGTCAAGTTCCTTAGTAATTCTAGATCTTGGTTTCTTTGTATATAGCATGAGGAGTTCTGAAAAGATTTCTAAAGTCTCTTAGAACCTTCTAGCTTGGCTTTCTCCAGACGGAGCTAAGCCTGAATGGACAGAAGAGAGATAGGAGGACTGAGAAAGTCAGGAAGATGGAGAAGAGGAATATGGACTTAAGTGGCCTTCAACCTCTCTGGCCAAGAGCTGTCTGGGCATAATTCAGCCTGGAAGAGTGGGGGTTATTCCCAAGCCAAGCATGCTTCTTTTAAATTGCACCCTGGAAGTTTCCACTTTCAAATCCAAAATGCACTTCATTTTTTCCCCTTGTTTTCTGTGTCACTAAATCTCAGGAGAGTTTATTGCCCAGGAGAGCATATTGTTTTGGGTAAGCTCAGAACCCATAGGAAGCATGTCCTTCATTATCAACCTGAGTAGCCCACTGAACAATGGCAGGAAGACGGAAATGCATTGGAGGTGGGGCTTGACCCCCAAATAAAATGCATCCAGGAGACAGTATTGGCAAGTAGGGAAATCAGGAAAAGGGACTATAAAATGCTGTAGTTCAGGCAGCAACTTGGCTTTCATAGATTTTTAGGAGCCAGGTCTAGAAAAATCTCAAAAAGACAATGAAAGCAAAAACTTCACACCAGCCACAAGCTTTGAAGCATTGGTGGGAGGGTATGGAGTCTGAATCCACCACCCATCTGGGCTCTTGGAACCCTGGGGTCCTTGAATGGAGTCTGTCCCCTTCTTTCTAGGCTTTCCTCAAGAATGGTACTTCCTGCTGGGTTTATGGTTCTCTTGGCTTTCTGCTTTCTCTCTTCTCTTCTTAGAGGTAGTATTCACCAGCCCTCTCCCACCAGATAAGGAAGTCTTGTTCTTCCTGATCCAGGAGAGCAAAACATTTCTCATTCCCTGGAGGCTGGGAGGGCCCAGAGAGGGGAAGTTATGATGATTGTAAGCAGACCAGTCAATGGCTTGGGCAGCCCCAGGGGCTCCTGGTCACCATATCCTCTACCACTTCTGCCTTCTGACCCCTCCCCATCTTTATTCCACTCCCTCATTGACCACTTGAGTACTTTTTACATTGCCCAGAAACTTGCAGTAAGCAAAGAAAAATCTATATCACTTCTCTAGAATCAACCCAATATGAGGATTGCTTTCAGGGTACTTCTCACTAGACCTCCCTCCAATCCTGCCAAGCCCTTTCCTGCCTCCCAGTGGGGGTTTCCCTGGTGCACACATGCTGTCTCCAATCTACCAAATAGGCCGAACTCCACTTCCAGCTACCCTGGAAATCCAGAACAGTAAAACAATGCTCAGGCCAGCCTTGAGGCCCAGGCGCACAGTCTTCAGGTGGGCAAAGGCCTCAGAAACTATGGTGTGGCATCAGCTGATGGGCCAATGCTTTCCAGAGGATTTACATTGGCCTTCCTCTACAGTAATTTTTTTTGCAAGGTCATAAGCAGGGACTCCACAATTGAGGGTTAGGTTTGTGCACTTGGATTCCCTATTTCTAGGCTGCTCCTTTCTATACTCTGGCAAAATCTCAAGTCCACGCATTCTTTGTAGTCTGAGGAGTCATTCTTAATCTCCAAATAGCTTCATGTGGCCATTTAAATTTCATTAAGGAAATATATAAAGTAAGAGTGAAATGAAAGTATGGCCATTTCCTTGGGGAAGCATGATATGAGATGGAACACATACCCTGTTAAATTTTCGTATCTGAATCTTCCTAAAACAAGAGGTTTTGCTGGCCAAGGGCCAGAGTCCTTGATGCTGTCATATTCCCTGGCTCAACGGGGGAGCAGTAAGTCTGAAAGTGCATTAAGATCGTCACTTGTCTAAAGTCCAGTCTCTACTAGCTAGGCGAAATCCCTAACCTTTATACAGACCAGTAAGATTAAAAAGAAATGAAAGGACTAGAGCAATAACACAAGCATGAAGACCTGAATTTGGATTCCCAAGCATCCATATAAAATGACAGGCATGGAAGTGTGTGCCTGTACTCCTAGTGCTGGGGAAGCAGAGACAGGAAGTGTGCTTTGGGTCAGTGAGAGACCCTGTCTCAAAAAAGAAATTAAGTGGAGAGCAATAAAGGAGGATACTCAATGTCAACCTCTGACCTCCACACACATATGCACACACATGTACCCCACCACATGTATCCACACAAATATAAACATGCATACACATGTGTGCTCATACATATATGTATACAAAAATTTATAATGAAACTAAATTAATATCTTTGTTATTTATTGGTTTGTTTTAGTAAATATATGGACTGTAACGGGGGCATGGTTATGCATGCCTTTAATCCCAGCACTTGGGAGGCAGAGGTAGGAGGATCACTGTGAGTTCAAGGCCACCCTGAGTCTACAGAGTGAATTCCAGGTCAGCCTGGGCTAGAGCGAGACCCTACCTAGAAAAACCAAAAAAAACCAAACAACCAACCAACCAAACAAACAAACATATACTGACTGTTTATAAGAGATTTTGCCTCTCGTTTCCCCCTCTAAAACAACTCTACACATAGTGTTTTAAGTTTTTTAACTGAAAGTCTTCCTACACAGGCTTTCAGAAACTCATTCACAATGCTCAGGGAAGTGTAGCAATGTGTAACAACATCAAAGCATATAAAATATCAACCACAATATAAACTGCCAAAATAGATCAGAGTACAAAAGAGAAACAAATGTATTATTTGCCAATTCAGTTTTTGCTAAAATAAAAAAAATTGAAAATAAAAGTCATCAGTGATATAAAAATACTGGTAAATGACTTACTTATATGTAATTGTTCTAAACAGCTTTATTTTTAATAGCTCTAAACTGGTAACAATCCAAATGTCTATCTATAGGTAAGTAATTAAAACAAACTGTGGCATTGCCACACAATGGATGACTACTCAGCAGTGAAAAATAACAAATTGAGAACTGGGCATAGTAATCTCAGCACTTGGGAAGTTGAGGCAGGAAGATCATAAGATTCTAGCCAGTCTGGACTTCCGGGGAAGATGGCTGACTAGCAGACACACCATAAACCTCGGGGAAATTAGGACCAGGTTCTTCAGCAGGGACCCAGCTCGTGGGCACTAGCTGCGGCCACGAGCCAAATTCCAGGCACCTCCGAGTACAGGATCTGCACGACTGGAAGCTGACAGTGTGGAAAAGAGCTCGCAGGAAGCAGTGAGTCCTGTGCTCAGCTGCCGCCGCCTCAGCCTTTCTTTCGGCGGGCCGGCTTTCCTAGGGGTTTGGCCCCC